>OMLF01013427.1:0-17748 GCA_900302615.1 Holocentrus rufus | reverse complement strand
TGATTACTCTGCCCTGCCCTTGGGACAATGGCTGTGCCGGGATCACAAGAACACAAACATCAGTCTCAATTCACTCCTCTGCTAAATATCAAGCCCGAGCGCAGGAGCGGCTATAGGCCAAAGCGTTACATCGGTTCAGCATTGTCCAGGCAGAGATCACCGACACCTGTGATTGGAGTGAGGCTCGATGCTGTTTCCAATAGGCAATTATCTCAATCGGATCACATTTGGATTCAGGCAGTAGCACAGGGTAATTACGGAGGTCAGCGGCTAAGAGTGAACTACCGCCACCCCCGCCTCCCTTTCCTCCTCTCTTTCTTCCATGCTCTCCTGGCTCTCCGGGGACTGTCAACTGATGAGTCTCTGAGATGCAACACGCTCATTGATTTAAGACCCGCCACAGGCATTGATTTGAAATGGCTGAGGTACCAGGCACAGCGCACCCTGCCTGTCCTAATGACTAGATCAAATGCATCACACCTCCTCAACTGGCTGGTCCAATACTGACTACATTCCAGACCAAATACAATCATAAAACTAATTCCCTTTTAGACTCTTGAATTTATGCTCAGCTCCTTGCGGTCGCATTGCTATTATCTGTAAGATGTGATTTGATCATTGGGGGTCACTAAATTATCATGAATAAAATTTAGCTGAGAATGCTACAAAAAAATAACGGTGCTCCAAAAAGAGGACATGGATGATTCAAGTAATGTAACACAGCGGTCTGTTTGCACAATTTGTATTCAAAGAGTGACTGATGGCTTTGGAGGCAGATGTAATATGCACTTGTAATGAAATGGAAGGGCCTCCTTGAATTCCCTGGTGTGGAAGGGTCTCTTCGTTTTCTTGCCTCTTGCACCTTTTGCTCTCATGTTTATATAACAGTATAGTCTCAATCATTCTCTCCGGCTGGTTGAAGGTTACCAGGGGCAAGAGGGGTAACAAATGGGCTCTGCGCACCATCTGAGAGCTAGCAGGCTGAAGGCTGGATAATGGCCTGTCATAATGGACAATATAGGCAGAACCCTCCTGAGACCAGGAAACCAAAGAACAAGTAGGCTGAATTATTCATGGTTACCATGGCGGCCCGCACAGCTGCATTACATTAGGCTCTTCATTAGCCGTACCATATTCTACAAAAAGCTTGAAACTAGAATATGACCAATATTTCCCATTGAAGGAAGACATTATCATAAGCTCTCGAGGGGGTTTATTCCTGCTTAAATGTGCCTGAGTGCTGACCTTCTTCACCACCGTGATAATGTGGTGCGGATTAAAATGTGATTCCATCCACGACAAGAGCTTCTCATGCTTATTCTAATGATGGCTGCACTGTGACAGCTCGGGCTATTCTGACACTGCAGTCATTTCCCACTAATAAGACACTTAACACGGGGCCTCTCGCTCCTCTCCTCTCCTCTCCTCTCTCTGAATGCTTAGATGAGGTAGAGACACAAGTACCTGAAAGAAAATTGCAGTCTGGGTTATATTTGCTTTTCACCTGTGTACAGATCCATCTGTCATTCAGATTGCATTTATAAGATCATCTGTGGAGTGTCTAACACCTTCTATACTACCTCAGGCTGTACGCCTTCTGTATGCCTACATATGAGGCAATAAATAAAGCTTGTATACATACAGTGCATTTGGTTCATGCCCTGTATGCCGACATACATGAACTGTCTGAACTGAAGCTTGCAAGCTCACTCAAGGCGAGCGATTTTGGGATTGGCTGCGAGCAGAAAAGGGAGGCGAGCTCATATTTTCATTGATCGAGGCCAACAGTGTTGTGATCCTGCCTGTGTTCTGCTGTCTGCTGTGCAATCACAACTCTTCCCAACTTTTCTCTAAATAATAAAACAAATGATTGACATATCCTTAAAAACAGCCAATAGCCTTTATATTTCCTGTTTTGCCATAATGCATTGGTATTGAAAGGTGCATATAATAAAGTGAATAAGTAAAAGAAATAAATTATTGTTACTTTAAATAGACATTAAATGAGTAAATATCGAGAGATAAAAAATAACAACCTTTCTTTATACTGAATACTGGTCTTTTATTTTTCACCATCTGTAGTTTACATGTCTTCATATTTGTCTTGTCTCATGGTGAGACACCTAGCATTACATGTTGTACAATAAAATGCATTCATATGTAAATGAATGTAAATGAATGTGTTTGCTGGCATGTAACCTACTGTAAGCCTTTTGTTTTATTGTTTAAGATGTTGCTTATTGTTTATCTCAATTACATGCAGCGCACAATGTTAAGAATCAAGTATATATGTGTGACAACAATAATAACATTAACATTATATTTATCAGCTTTTTATATAGCACCTTCCATAAAGTGTATTTCAGATAGAAGTGCTTTGCACAGAATAAAGATAAAAGGAAAATCATAATAATAAGCTAAAAATAAGCTAAGAATAAGAAAAAAAAGGATAGACTAATATATGTATAGCAATTAAGTATCAAGCATATAAAGAGTAAATTGAAAATTAAAAGTGTGACAAGATGTGACATATGGTGTGTGACAGGTGTGTATGCTACACATTTTACACTAGTAGTCAATGGATTAGTGCACAAAATCCTTAAGTTGCCTACTTAACAGGCATATGCATAATAAATACTACTTACATAATACTGTGTGCATACATCGTTGTGCATTTTTCCCACAGTTTGTCTGAGTGGAATTGTGTGACGAGGCTGGAGATGAATACAGTGGTTTGTTAGCAGCTCTGCCATTCCAGTCATTGACCGCTGCACAACACAGCCCATAATTTATTCATAGGGGGCAGTCAGTCAGAACAGGATGGCTCATGTTGGCCACTGTACCTCCAAACCTGCAGCTCAGAACCAGCTTAGGGCGGTGCAGACAGTGTAAAGGGTTATATCACCTGGACCCTCACAGTGACCCGTCAGCTGGCTATCAATTACCTGAAGTGTTTCATGTTACAGACTCAAAAAGTCTGTTTTAATTTCAGCAGTTGGTGGGATATTTGAAAGCAAGACCGGGGCAATTAGTCGTCTCATGTCCGGCTTAATCCCATAAATGGATGCAAACCTCGCGCAGGGGAGAATACACACACACACACACACACACACACAGGTAGTTAAGACTGCAAACACTCTCAGACACATGAAGGCACACACACACACACATACACACACACACACACACACACACACATACATACACAATGCAGACACAGTTAAGGATCCATTTTCAGGGGAAGCAAAATGATTAGCACTGCTGAAACATGAGTGGTTATTAAAAAGTCAATACATTGTCATTATAAGTGAAGATTGTTCCCTCAGAGTGAAGATATTGATCCATTCATGTGCTTACTGGTCATCGACCCGGCCAGTAATTTGCTCCCAAACAGATGTGAGGTATGAGGTTTCTATTCCATGTAGGCCCCCTGTCTCTGTTATGTATTTTTTGTGCAAGAGGAGCCGGGTCTGAGCCGCTGAAGATTCAACATCACTGAAATATGTCTGAGGTCATAATCCCATATCAAATTCAGAGAAAGGATCAAGCAATCATAATGGGCTAATAAAAAAACCTGATTTTCATGTTTTATAGCAGTTGTATTGGGTTGGCTTCATGCTCCCAAGATCCATGGAAGTCTCTCAAAGCAAATTGTGTAACTGCAAAAATATAAAAGGTGTTTGGGTTGGGGGGGCGGCTTCATCATTCCTGGAAAGTGCACTTTTTAAGGATATGAGCTTTTGGTTTCACAACAACCCCGTCTCTCAAAACTTAGCACACAGCTCCTGCATAAAGCTCAGAACAAGTGTTTCTGGAGGCCGCTGCAAATCAAAGCAGAGACTATCTGCAGGCCTCTGCCCCCTGTGCCTCCGCTCTGCCTCGGTGACATGCCTGTTTGTTTTAAAAACAATGCATTATTTAATTGGATATTACTCAGAGGCAATTCAAATGCAGTCCAACTCATGAGAGAGACCTTGAAGATTTATGTTTGTTTAATCCTTTGAATTTGTGTATGCCATGTTACTCAGCAATGCACTAGAGCAAAACCCAATCATTCGAAAAGAAAAAAATGCCCTCTTTAATATTTATAATCCCTTTTGAACTGTAAACTCCATCTGTAGTTTAAAGTGATGACTCATTCAAAGCAGTAATCTTAATCCTTTTTTACGCAGCTTAGTTCTTAAACCAAAGGGAACTGGGGAAATTGAAAGCTGCCATCAATGCAATAAACCAGAATCTAATACACACAGAAGGGCAGAATCTAATTCTCATACAAGGGCATTAATGCTGTTCGCCTGTGTGTCTCTCGCAGCAAAGCAATATATTTTTTTCACAAGCTGAAAAAATATATTCTAGCTCCTCCACATTAGAGCGCTATCAAATTCCCAAACTCAGTAGATTATAAGAGTCCAATAGATAGAAACCATAAAAGATACAGAGAGTGACGTCACTGGCTGGCTCCCTTGGCTTTATTGAGCGCTTTGCCCCATGCTGCTTCTTTGTGCATGGAATAAAGACTATTGTACGATTTGGTTTGGCCCGCAGAGGACATTGCATCATCTTTTAATATGAGGGCACCCTGCACGATATTGCCTCCGCTAAGCACTTCTGCAGGCTCGCTCGCTGGGATGGTTGTCATGCTGGTTTGGTCGTTTGGTGTCTGTGTAGCAACAGGGGCGACTGTGACCGAGCTCGGTAATCAGGAGAAAGAAATGGAGGACAGGCGAAAGCAGTAGGAGGGCCTAACTGAGGACACATAAACTCTTGCAACAGACATGGCTCCAGAGGGTTGACGGGTTTTACTAATTTGTAATTGGATTATGTGTGGATGTCACCGAGCTGCCAAACAGATTAGTCTGAGTCAACACAAGGCTCGGCCAGTCACCATTTCACATCCTTGAAACAGGCAAGGCTATTTGTTGTCCACAAACTTTCAAAAGACCAGGAGAAGCGCTCGAAGTAAACATTCGGGATTTTTAATTAGAGAGGAAACTGAGGGTGAAGAGACTGGTCTTTCGAAAAGTCGCTCTTTAAAATAAACATTATAGTGATTAGTCACACGGTGTAAACGTCCTTGTTTGCTGCAACCCCACCTCGATTCGCTGTAGCAGTTTTAATGTTCACAGAATCATTGCTGAGGCATCGAGCAGGTCCAAAAAAAAAAAAAAAAAAATTTTGTCACCATCATCTATTTTCAATTAGTTGTGTGTGATGATGAATGGAGCGCTGGGAGTTATGGATGGGTTAATTAGCAGTGAGAGCCCATCTCATTAGACAGTGAATGGCATCGGTGCTGAGTCTACAACACACTGTCAGAGCTCTGATGACACATTCCTCTATAGAGCTGCTGCTGCAGCGCCGCATGTTTATTGGTCTGTTTATAGGTGACCAGCTCATCATCACTGAGACGCCATTAGATCTCTCTCTCTCTCTCTATCTCTCTCTTTTACACACACACACACACACAGAGAGAGAGAGAGAGAGAGAGAGAGGGAGAGAGAGAGAGAGCCTTGTTAGAACCATTAAACCTTTCAGATTTTACTTTTTTATAGACACAGATAAAAGTGCTTTCAAAATGGGGAAAATGTATAGTTATTTGTTTTGCAGCAACAAAAACAAAGAGATTATTCTACTTTTGGCCTGGGACACCTGGTTCAGTCGCTCAGTGGTGAAAGACAGCAGCTGCCACCCTAACGAAGTCCTGGCACCTGCCAGCCCAAATGAGCAGGTCAGCTGACATTACAGTAAACTGCAGTGTTCTTGTGCATAATTATTTTGTTCTGATATTCATTACTGCCAAACTCCACTCTGAAATATCACACTCTAATCATACCCAAAACAAGACTTACTGCCTCTCCCAGCCATCTGCTGGCAACTGGCCACCACTCTGAAAGCCAGAGGCGCTGCATAACACCGACTGCCGTACATCTCATGCACAAACAAGTTGAGAATTTATACTGACAAAGTCACTTGTGACCGGTAATTACGTGGGCAGATTCCAGGTTACCGCTCTTGTCAACCGGAAAACAGCTCTTATAAAATCTTACAAGTTCATGAGATTCCAAGTGATGGAGAACTTCATCCAGGATTCAGAAACCACTGTTATATTTGTAGGGCCCATTCATCCAGTGAATACTATTAATGACTCATAACGACAGAGTCACAAGGAATTTCTACATGCATAAAGCAGAGAGTCTCAGTAAAAACACTGTGCCCAAAAGATGAAGAGAATGGCAAATGTGCGTAACGAAGCCCGAGAGACCACAGTACATATAGCAACCATTGGCACCACTCGAAAACTGGCCACAAAGTCCTGGTAGAGGCACTCCTGATAGAGTGGCCCCTCATCCTGGATGATTGGAAACAATTCTTAGCTCTGCAATGTGTAGGAAATAACCTTGGTTGGTAAAATCCGAAGCAAAGAGAAGGCCTCCCAGCCAAATGGGGGCCAGGTCTTCCTCCTGACCCCCAGAGCTTGTTGTCTCTGCAAAGGAGAACCAAAGGGTGCAGTGAGTTTATGCCTCTCAGGCAGAAAGATCCTCTTCCACCCTCCTACAGATGCTTCAGAGGCTGAGCACCACCTCCAGATGAAGTCACCAGTCCCCTGAAGGAGCCTTGTGGCATCAAAGGAAGTCCGCCACTTGGTTCTGCTTGGTGGACGCGTTGCTTGTAGGCTTGCCATGCTGAGGGCTGCCCATGTCAGATGGTCCCATGTCACCTGAAGAGACCGGGTAGAACCAGCAGATTGGTTTATTTTGAGAAACCTTCAGTGCTGTCTGACCGACTGAGCACATGCTTCCCTCTCAGAAATGGAAGGAAGTGCTTGAGTGCTAAGTGCACAGCTCCCATACAAATAACACGCAACCCTTTTGGAGAAATTCTCCTGGCTGTATATTATGTTTTTCCAGTTCTGCAGTATCAAAGCAGTACTTTTAGTATAGATAGACTTTGTGACCTTTGTGACCTTTTAGTACAGATAGACTTTATATGGCTTAATATTTGATGTTATTAAAGGGCATTTCACCCCAAAACAAAGTTAATCCATACATGCAACCACACGCATTCAACCACAGACTATATTGTGCAATTTTATTCGGTGTTAACAGCAGGTCTGATCAAATATGTCTTTGTTAATGTCTTTGAATGGCACTCTTACATGACATTACATGCATTATTTAATGAATATTATTCAGTGAAATTATTTGGGGATAAGTTTCATTTTATTTTACTGTGTATAAATCATTTTAGGGATTCTTATCAAAACAAAACATTCTAATGTAGAACACTGTATATCACATCACATCTGTATCTATCAAAATGATGTATTATTGGTCAAAATACTACATTTCGATGCCTAATTGTGCCCTTGCCACCTCGCTGCCCACACATATAGACTTCTGGATCTCCCTGCCACCTTTTTGTCAATCATGTCACTTTCACTGCAGGCTGCAGCTTCATTTGGCTCTCTGATTTCAGCTTCAGAAGAAACAAAGCACAAAGCTTTTTTCACAAAGGTAAGGTTGTTTCCCACACTACAGCTTGATAAAACCAGAGGGAAAGCTGCAGAATTGTTCGTCTTAAGCATTTTGACTTCCTCACACCAAGGTGAGGCACAGTATTGATCATTTGTGATACCATATTTTTCTTTTTTCTCTGGCGGAACAGCTTGGCATTGCAAATTATGCACACTCTCCTTCTCCACTTTTTCTGCTCTTTGAAAAGATGTTAAAATTGGGTAACTTTCTCTTTCAATGTGTTGATCTCCTTACAAACAGATGGGACCTTTATCTCCAGGGCCATACTGGGTTGTCTTGTCCGGGATCAGCAATTCCAGTTTGTGAGACTGGGTTTTGATTGGCTGAAAGTGCAGAGTATCTATTTCAGCTTTTCCCTTCCTGTTAGGATGAGGTTTGCTTGGTGTGATAGACAAGGAAGGAAAATCTTTGTCATCCAATGCGCTTATCTTTTCTTCATTCACTCTGTGGTGTTATCAGTGGAAGCATTGCAGCTCGAACTGCCGCTGGCTGAAGGAGGGAGAGGAAAACATGCCATGCAACCCAGCTGAACTAGTTAGGTTGCATGTCTTTGTTGTCTCATGGTTTCATTTCTTGTCAGAACTTGATGTCTCACTTCAGAGCCAAACAGAGATTTCTCACTAATGAAAATATGTAAGAGAGATCAGTAGCTTGATAGACTGCCAAGCTAATTGTAGGTTAATTTCACTCTTAGTTTTATGTTCGGTAGCAGCACTCAGTATAAAGGATGCATTCATAGTGCTATCTTCTACTTGAGTCAGGAATGTGATAAATCAAATTTATATATGTAGGCTGATCTCATCTAGGAACTGTGTTCAAATGAATTTCAGTGCTATTTCAATAAAGTAATAAAGTATTCAATAAAGGAATAATAAGGAAGGCATCTCGGCTCCTCTACCCTAGTTACCAAGCGCCTCATGTTGTAATATATGCTTATATTTGAACATAAAAAAACTTTTCTAACATGGAAAAAGTGGAGTAACTTGAAACATTTCAGATTTTGTAAACTATGTTTTATTATGTTTTAATACAACAAGTATCCCAAGGGCATGTTTCCAGCTTTGTCTTCATCACTCTGAGCAAAAGAAAATCAAAGGCACAGTATTTAAATGCAGTGCTTCAGCAGAAAGATATGAAATAGAGAAAAGTTTATGGCCTGACATACCATTAGGGCAGAAAAGGAAGCCAAGGTTTTGAATAAACCTTTGCACAAGGGAATGCATGCCTGAAATACCCCATGCATATATTAGATAGTGTGAATATGAAGAGCTCAAATGTGTGGATATATGGCATTGCACAGTCTGAACTGAGCCCCATGGCAACTTAATGCACAGGTTCGTCTAGATAAAATAAAGAAAAATATATATATCCATATTTTGTTTTTGATTCACAAGAAAAAAAACATTGTATTTTATATCAAACCCTATTACTTTTCCTTCATGCAAAACAACATATTTTTGTTGGCTACTGCTTCATGTAGCTGAAAGCATGCAGTCCAAATAAATTCCAAAATTCTGAGCAATCCCTTTGTTATATAAAATCTTCTACTTCACAATTTTCAAAGTGACACAAGAACGATGAAATATTCCTCTTCTCCCTCATCCTCCTTCACTCTCTGCACTCTGTGGGTTTGTCCACTGCCTGGTCCAACAACAGGGTGATGGAGTGCTGGAGGAGGAGGAGGCGAGTGGTCCTCTACAGTGAACACAGGCCGGCATCCAGGTCTTCTGAGTCAGTGTGTGTATCCCTAGTGCATCCCTGCTCAGTTTTGAACAATTGCTCCCCACAATATGTCCCACCCCGAATACGTCAAACTGGAAAATTTGAGTGAGACACTCTCTGCAATAACTAGAATTGTGCTGGGAAAAAAATAGTTCTGTGTTTTCAAGGCCACACCCTTGTTTTTTGTGACTATACGTTTTATTTCCACAGATATATTGCTGCATGAATGATTTGATATCAGATGTAAAGTGCCTGCAATCTGGACTCTAATTAAGCTTGATCTAATTGAGTCATGGAACAGGTGTGAGTCCCTCTCCTTCTACGCTGTCTGCCCATCTTTGACAGGAGAAGCAACTCAGCACCAAGCCACAAACACATTTCCATAGAGCCTTGCTAGCCATGTGAATTCCTTAATAACTGACATTTTATGGCAATTGGACATTAAATTTCTTTATTTTCTAATCAGAAAAGCCACAGGAGGCTTCTCCATATTGGTGAAATACAGACCATTTGACAAATCATCCCCCTAGCAGGCTTAATGTCTCGTGCATATTCATAGCTTTTTCAGATTTCCAATCAAAGTGGCTGGCATGTCCCTGGTGTGAGCTGTGCCTCTCACTCCTCTATGAATGATTCATGCTGTTTAGCTCACAGTTGTTTGGGTGCATCTGGCTCAGGGAGGTATGAGGCTGGCCAAATGGAGGGGCCACATGGCGGCTCCAGATGTTTTGCTTTTGTATATGCACAGCTCATCACAAACAACAAGCAGTGCCACCCTAGAGTCTCTGCCATCTGGGGGAGACCAGACAACAGCTTCCCGTCTCCCCTGGGGAATTGTTGGAGAGCTCTTTTGAAAAGACGTGAGTGACATCAGAGTTATATTATTTTCAGGCACCCCTTCGTACCATAATTAGCAGCTATCAATAAAGCACCACATAGCCTATATTTAAACTGGGCAGCAGGATGGGGGAGGAGGCAAAAAGAGACTTTGCCCTCTAGGCAACAATACAGTTAATATAACAAAAATTAATGACAATAGTGTTCAAGCAATATCCTATTTTTTCCCGTCACTGTGAATAGAGGTTTTTCATTGCCTTGCATCATCACACAAATCAATCAAAGTAATAGAAAAAAAATCTGTGAAAACTGGAGTTCACTTTTTGCGCAAAGTTTTTCAAATTTCTGTCAGGTCAGATTATTCTGCGTGCTGTGCGCTCTGTTCTCTGCAGGCTCTTTGTGGCCAGCCCCCTGTACACATCACACCCATCCCCAGATCCCTGCCACTCTCAGTAAAATCATTATTTAGTCCTTTTGTAAGCAAGCACTGTCCCAGATCACAAATTAATCTTTCATATGTTTCCAAGATCTAGCCTTCTGTAATCCCATCTGTATGAGACACAACAAAGCACAGCGAGAGAGCTCCTATGAATTATTCATTCATTTCTCATGAAAGGCTTTCGTTATGTCTGTCATGTTTCACTCTTGCAAGGAAAATCCATTGATCCTTGCCTTTTCTCTGACAACAAGAACAAACAAGCGACATCACATGGCTGTACATTTTCTCACACCCCAACAAATAGATCTGAGAAAATGAATAGACAATAAGGCAATGTATAATATGTATACGTGCATAATGAGTACACACGTTATAAATGTTCACTCACATATACTGTATGCATACCACATTAAACATATAGTGCATGCTCTCAACTAATAGCTGCAAGTGCAACCTCAGGGAAAATGTTTGAAATAGAACACAGTGAGGCAGAGTGGATTAAGTCAGATGTTCCTTGCCAGTAATCATTTATCTCCAGTAGTATTATAATCTAATGGGCATGTCTTCTTTCTGACAAGTTGCCCTCATAATTCAGAGCAACAGAATAGAGAAAACGGCATTGTTAACAAGAAAAGGCTTTAAATCACAAGCTTGGAGTACATTTCCAGTGAAATATTAATGTGGAAAGTGTGTTTGTGTACAAGGAACAAAGGGCAGAGTGTTGTACATCAATGGGTTGACAGTGCTGCAGGCTTCACAGACCAGGCTCTGCTTTCTCCAGCTATGGCAGGGTGTGCATGTATAGGGGGCTGGTGCATGGGGGGAGAGAAGGGGTCATTTATAATGTATGGGCCTGCTGGAGCGTGAGGTGTTGGGTCTGCTTGGGTTCTGTGCATAGCTTACTCTATGGCTGGGTTTCACCTAGCTCTGTGCACTTGCCTTATTTACTATAAAAGCTTCCCTCTGGGGCCTTGTTTGGAAACTTGGGGGCTGGGTGAGTGAGACAGATCCAATCCACTAATTCCCCCATTTTCACTATGACGAGCCTATCGCCTTACAAGATTGGGAGAAGGCACAACTCTCCCTTTGAAAGTCACAGAGCCTTGTAAGTCCACATTAGTGTCTTGTTACCTGCAATGTAATGAGGTTAGTCAGGGGCTTGTCTATGGGGTGCACTGGTAATGCTCTTGGCTCCAAGGTTAGAGGAATCTGACTGGATCCTATTATGAGCAACACAGAGGCATCGTTGCGGAAAAAAAAGACAGGCTAAACATAAGCCAAATAAAAAAAGAAAAGGAAAATTAAAAACATGCATTTGACATATGTCAACAATAGAGACAACTAGCTTTAATCCCTGTGCACCTGTAGTTTAATGTATTTTTTTGTCATCCTTATACTCACGTGTTAATATGCTGCAGTGCTAATATCTAATGACATGATGCTCCTTGTGCTGATTGTGTGTACTTGCCTGTGAAGATAATACAGCAGCTTGCAGGATACGAGTGCTGTTGTTGGCCCAGGCTGCCTCCTCCCTGCCTGTCAGCGCCAAGCGGAGATGAGCTTGTGGCCCGCTCTGTCTGCTGTTAATCCTGCCTGTTCTGCTTTGTCAAAGCTGCTGTTTGAACAATGGAGCTGTCTTCTTGTCTGCTAATTTAGGAACAAACATTTGCCTGCGTAGCAAACAAGCTCTCCCAGGAAGTGCTATTAATAGGATAATTAAGCAGACGGTAATGAGCAGGATTACTGCTAATTATGACAAGATTTGTTTTGGCATTTGCCTGAGAGGCAGCGGAGTGTTAAAGTCTGCACAGGAGTTCATCACTGCACCAAGCAAGCAGGCACCTGAGTAAACAGACTGGGACTCACTGGGGGTATGGGTGTGCTGTGCGTGTGTGCGTGTGTGTGTGTGTACGTGTATGTGGGGTGGGTGGGGGGAATAGAAGGGAGATAATAGCAGAGCTGCAACAATGCCAGAGGTGCTGCCAGACCAGAGCTATTACTTTGCAACAAGGTCGGCCCAGCCTCTATACTGCTTTATAGCTATGACAGCCTGCTGGCTGAACCTGCAGAAAGTTTCCATATCCTGGAAGATGAGACACTGAAGTTCATTAAAATGATCAACAGTCGTATCGCTGCATTGCAAGGTCAATCACACTGACGGTGCAGTTGTTTTGTTTCACACTAAATTAAAGTATTGGCCAAATTTGTTTCCTTCGCATGCCAATTTCAGCATCTTACTGCCATTCTGTCATATGGCAACAGATTAAAATAGAATTATTTTCAGGAGAATGGCCAGAAGAATTAAACATTGGGGTGACTTGGATTCATCTATCCGAGATGAAACTTTAATTCACCAGATTCAATCAAAAACAGACAACAAACAAGCCCATCCGAGGTGAAGGGGAATCTTAATGTGATTGTGGCTAAAGCCCAGACAGTGAGCCGCCTCCATTAAAGCATGCCACACGGCCCAGCAGCTCCAGATAAGACAGCTGAGTCTGGGATTTAGAGCTTTGGCTTATCGTCATCTTCACACCACTGTCTCACCAAGAGCAGAGAACATGGCCTCAAATCCTCTCAGACTGGGAAGCAAGTTTGTGTCCTTGGGCTGTAGGTGCAGATTAAACTGGAAACAGGTAGGCCGTCAGAGTCTGGGTTAAACCTCCCATTTAGGGCCTTCGTCTAGTCTCCTTAGAACTCACACCAGCTTTGGCACCCCTACAGGACTTTCCATTTTGTAGGAGAAGCTAGGATAAGATTATAGAGGGAGCTGTGTGGAGTACTGTTTCAGAAATAAAATTGCTTTTATTCCATCCAACATGTGTTCAGTGAGATTAAGCCATAATCTTACAACGTTTAATAAGAGCCCGTTTGTGGCCTTCCGGCTGAGACAGAAAAAGTGGAGCATGCCTGCTCTACTTTAAATCCTGTTTATTGAATTATAAAGAACCTTAAAGGATCAGGAATGTGACTCATAGATTTAAATATTTTATGGTATTTTCATGTCAAAGCACAGCATCAAGTTAAGTACGCACTGTTTATAAAACTTTTCATACCTAGCGATTTAATACTAAATTTAGTAGATCTGCATTAAAAGGGACTATATCGCTGTTGTCATGTGATGATGTCAAAGCTGTAATTTTGGTGATTTTCACCTTATATGGTCACTATCATGGGCTGAGGAAATTCTCCAGTTTTTGGTCTCATGAAAACCTTTCAAACCCCACTAAATAACATCAGAAATATATTGTCATTAAGCTAAAATCAAGACTGATTTTCTTAATTCTTGAAATGTTGACATGTTTTCACCTGACAGCAATGAGGTACTTTATAAGCCTAATCTGTGCATAGAATATTATTATATATTATTATATTATTATATATCTACTGATAAAGTGATCACAATCACAAAGGATATTACCAAAGGATATTAAGTATAACGTGACTCATGATCCATTTAAGATTCAGCATTAACAAGATGCACAGATAAAATGCAGCACATTGTGCCACCACTGCGTACACGCAAATCCCAACCCTGCCTTATTCTCAGACATAAGGCCATACTGGAAATCCCTAACCTCAATTTATGTAATCCAAAGCCCTTGCATGAACTTCAGTTTGAGCTGTGGCTTTCAAGAGGTATTTGGAAGTTAAAGTCTCAGATCAGATTTGGACAGATTAGAATTAAGAGTTGGAAGTCTGGGAGGGGTGGATATGAGGATTTGCAGTGCTCCATGAGACGGCCTTGTCAGTGATAAGTTATACTGAGCCACGGGTAAGAGGATTGCCCAGACTAATCCGAATCAAAAGACATACCATGTGAATTACATCCCGAAACAGGTTCGCTTACAGAGATTAGGAGCCTGCATGTAAATCCTGTCATACTCTACTTGGCGCTGGGAAGATGAGCCTGAAAGAACAAACACAAACATCTGCTTTGTACCCCGCTGCAAATGCTGGTACAGGGTTGGCTACCAAAACTGTCGGTTTCCTTGATTACAGCCTTCGTTTTCCCATTCTTTTGAAGATTAGATGTCCATTGATGAGACAATCTAGGCCAGGCACACTAATTATTCACACCACATCTAAGAAAGTGCTTATACTGAGGGTTGAGAATAACCCTCAGTGAGCTGACACCCACAGACACCCGCATGCCAGCCTGCTTACCCCTCCCTCTCTCGCTCTCACCATCCCTCCCTCCCATCAGCGCTAAGCTAAGCTGTAGTTCAATGAAGCATTTATTTCTCTTCCTGTTTGACATGGGTGATTCTATCAAGGCATCTGGCAGCAAGTGCTGTAATACAAGGCTTTCTGTTGAGACGTCAAAGAATGTTACTCTCTGCCGTAGTGAAAGAAAAAAAATAGCTTACATTTTTTTTTTTTTTTTTTTTTTTTTTTTTTTTTGCAGAAGTACTGAACAAACAAGACTTGTATCCCTGGCCCAGAAATGCTTCAAAGAGCACATGTCTGCTGGGACTGGCTGTGAAATGTAGAGCAGTGTTGGCTGCTTAGCTTTGCATTTCAGCCAGAGCAAGCTCATAAGAGGACTGCAGAAATCTGGGCAGATCTGTAAACCAAGGAGACGGGAGTATTAGGCACAACCTCTCGCACTGCAACATCTGTGGACCACCATAGGCAGGAACATGTTACTGCAGTAAAGAGCGCAATTTCTGCACCGCTCTCCTCTGCTCGCATATTTCACATACTCTGAATTGCAAGTTCATTGATGTGGGTAATCAGACACAGTGATCCCAGAAGCCACTGAGTTGCACGGACCTATAGGTGCATGCTACTGATAAAAGTGATGAATAACATCAGAACTTAAAGATGGAGTGAATCTGTTGGGCCCTCATGTGTACAAGGAGATATGCTGTGGTAATTACCCTGCACATCAAGAATTTTGAAAAATGCAGCAAAGCAAAGCTATTTTGTTGTAGATTGAATAGATGTAAATGCTTTAGGGCACGGTGTAAATGGAAAGCACTGAGAGGAAAGCAGTAGGACCCAGCATAAGAAAAGCCATCAAGCAGTGGTGCACAAACTCTCTGCAGCGCTATGAAGCATGCCGAATAGAGGTCTCTCGCTGCAGTATAACGGCTCATAAAGCCGCAAATGGTATTTCCACTTCATTCAGTCTCAGGGCCAGGTTCCAAGCAGCTCCTCAACGATGGAATTGAACCCATTAGCAATCGATTAAAGAACCAGCAGGCAGTCACCACTCTGCCTGCGGGAAGGAAGGGTCTGGCGGGGGCGGGGGCCTGTCGGCCAGCCGAGGCTCCTGGGGATTGAGGTTCAAATCTTTGTTTATGTAGAAATAGTGGTGAGCACTTTAACCTCGGATCCCGCCCCTGTGGAGCAGATTAAGACAGTCAGCTGGTGAACGGGGAGTATTTTGAGAGGCAGAGCATGGGAGCTCTGACTGACACACCGCATCACTGCTGCACGGCAACTTCACGAGGCCTGAGAGAGAAGGCAGGACCCACAGGACACCTGCTACTTGGTTTCCCCCCCAGGAGGTTGCGGGTTACCAATTTGATGGGCATATTCATAAGTTCTATCGAATGCTTGGGCCATGGGTGTTTACACAGACCATGAGATATGAATGATGAACAATTTGACCTTTGGAAACAGATTAGAATTTCAATCAAGTGACCACCGACCGATCCATAAAACTATATGACGGTGAAGGGCTGTGTAATGTAATTGCCTCAGGCTTAAAACATCTTATGTTGTGCTCTTGGGGCAATTACAAATCCTTGTGGCACAGAGTGAACATATATATATGGCGAGACGCAGAGAAGTCCATAAAGACATTATTTATTCTGATCCTGCTCTCCTTACCCCTATATTATATATGCTCCACACATGGCAGCCTGTCAGCTTTTACTCTTGGTGCCGACCTTTGTCTGCAGTGGGCCTCATAACTGACATTTTCAATTACACTGCAAACAACTTATCAATATGCATGGATTTCCTAGCCAATATCAGGGCAAACAGAGTCGTTTGGAGAGCTGAGTCTGTCAGGGGAGAGAAATAGGGCAGACATGTCAAGGTCAGGATTTTGTTAATGAGGGACGGGCCGCTGAATAATTGAATGGGCTGAGCAGTATCGACTGTTGAAGCAGAAGCGTTTAAAGCGTTGGCGATCGTTAAGGAAAATCCTCCCAGCACTTTATGTTCCATGGCAGTAATTTATGCACGGGCATCCAAGCGGGTGCCCTATGGTTCACAGCACTGAATGCACAAAGCAATGAGTGGATTAGCCAAGCACACTTTAGAAACAGCAGCCAAGCGTGCAAGTCATTCCTGTGGATGAAGTGATGGCTCTGGCAGTGCAATTATTCAGCTGTGCATTTTAAATACAAATGGCAAAGAGAGGAGCGTTAAATATCTGCTCAGTGTGCCTACTGAAAACGCAGGAAAAACAGCTCGACTTGAGCAGGTTGTTTGTTGGGGCTGAAACTGATCGTTGCGCAAATGCCACGCCAATTCATATAAAACACACTTGAATAATGTAATTGTTGCAGCAGTGGCAGAGGGAGAGCCAGGGGGGAGGAGACCATAAAATGTGAATGTACGCATGTGTACTTTGCAAATGGGCTCCAAGAGGAAACTGATCTAATAGGCCGGTCCTGCTAAACTGATGACATCAGCTGGTGCGTCGGCTTCCCTGGAAGACACAGTCGATGCCAGCTCTCCGCTGTGGTGCGATATTTGGCCTTCGAACGAAAATACTGATAATAGTTGGATCAAAGCACCAGATGTAAAATGCATGTAAATAAGCCAAGTAATGCTGCTTTAGCCAAATGCTCCCATAGTTTTAGTGCAATCTCCGCCGTTTATAATCTGCAGCCAGGACTGCTCAAGCTGTTGTTGTTGCAACAACACACTAGACCAGTTCTCAGGCCTAAGCCTCCACCCCTCTCTCCTCTCTGTAGGGTGGGAGCTTTGGGGGGCTTCTAATCCCTCTATGTAATTACTGCTCCCTGCAATGGCCAGACCATCTCTGTGTAAATCAGATTAGCTGACCTAAATCGCTCTCGTTTCTCTCTACCCCATCAAACAATTCCTTATCTACACCCAGAGAGCTAAACAACAGACAGACACCGCTCCTCCAACCTCCCTCCCCCAAAAGACACGGCCTGTTTATTTGATCAGCACAGGAAAGCAAACAGTTTCTCCATGATACACAAACAGGCTGGGCTGGGCCGGGCC
>OMLF01013426.1:0-18373 GCA_900302615.1 Holocentrus rufus | reverse complement strand
ACCCCCTGCTACCTTCAGACACATTTCTGCTCAAATCTAATGAAGCTCTGGGGAACGATGTGTTTTTACATCCACAGTCCACCACAACACCACCAACAACAACACAAACAAAACAGGCCTCCAGCAGCAACGTCTCACACACCAAACAACACACATGATAATACAACATAAATGCAGGTAGTGGACGAGTGAAACTGACCTCGTCTCCGTTTTCTCCTTTCACCACCTGCTGGGCTTTCATCACCTGGGTGGAGGCGATGGCAGACGCCAGAGCCTGGACACAAACACTTTGTTTAAGTCTCTGCACATCTGTTTGTCTGACTGACATCTGGTTTGTAGAAACGGTCTTAAAGAACAGAGAGAGTCAGGAGACAAAGACATGCTTTCACTGAAGACACCTTTTATACTGTTTACATTTGAATTTTAGCCGTAACTCAGTCTTTATGATACTTGAATTCACTATTGATACATACTTATTTTTTTTAGATAATATTTTGATATTTCTGGTCTTTATATTAGTTTTTCATGTTACTTGGGGCCAAAATCTTACTTTAGTTATTAATCTGATGCTGAACTAAAAAAAAACAAAGAAAACATCAACTGTCAGTCAGCTGTCACTGTGTGGTGGAGGCTACAGGCTCATGGAGTCTCATTATGTTGCAGTAAAGTGCCACCTGCTGGTACAAGTCTGTTCATCAGCTCATTATTTGGCTGAATATCAGTCCAGTCCTGTCATCTCCCTCAACACAACACCATCAGGTTTTCTTCAGTGAGCCTTCACACCGATCTGTCCTCAGTTCACTTCCTGATCAATAAACAAAACATCCAAACCGCTGCTTCGTCAATTTTCTCATCTCTGGACGTGTTTCACAAATATTTGCTGTGTGGCTCAGAGAGTCTGATGCTGCTGAGCCTCTTCAGAAAGGTGAAAAAGGCTTTGCGGCTCTCTGACTGAACCTTCTGCTTTTAGAGTTGAGACTCGTGGCTCAAATCAAACAGATCCTAAACTTCATCTACACCTGAATGAATCCAGATCACCAAACATCCTGCTGAACTCGTTAAAGGATTTCTAATCTGGGTTTATCTGTCTTGTTGTGTGCAAATCTACTCTTGTGTGTTATTTCACCACCAAGCAGCAAAAAAACAAACAAAAAAAACAACAACAATCTTTCAGAGTTTCAGTTCACAGTGTTAACAGTCAGATTTCAGCTGCCGGCTCATTTCCTGTCCTGCCGGCTCACTTCCTGTCCTGTTCCTGCAGTTTGCTCTGCTGCCTCCACCTGCCCTGTGGGATTATGGGGATTTTCTCTCATTTTCCCGGCTTTAAAATATTCTTTACATGCCAAAAACAAAGTGCACGTGTTCTCAGTCAACACTTTGTTGTCAATCTCCTGCTGACTCGCTCTGTTTTTAATAATTAGCTGTGATTCTAAACCTCAGTGCAGCGCGGGGCTGAAACACGGAGCGTCTCCATGTCCAAGACAGTCCTGCAGACTCACCTCTGCCTTCAGGTCTGATCGGATCCGGACGATGCATCTCTTGACGGCCATCTGAAAAGTGAAGCTGATCACACCTCTGATCTTCAGCAGCGCCTCCTCACACAGACTCCTCCGACTCTGAGGGAGGAGCAGGAGCAAACACTTATCAGCTGATCTGTGCCTGTTTGATCAGGTTTTAGTGATGTCACTAAACTGAAGTCAGTAACTCAAAACTGCCGTGGGTCTTCAGCAGCTCAGCTGAACCCGGCCGCCCAACATGTTGGTCATTTTAATAAAAGTCAAAGTCCAGGCTGCGAGCGAAACGCTGCGTGATGCCAGGAGGAATTAAGTGTGGAGGTAAATAAACTAATTCAGTGAGGAATATTCTTCTGTATTGTTCTTGATGTGATTATAATTTTAATGTTTTCAGCCTCCAACCCGCTCACAGGTCTTCATAACTTTGTGCTGATCCAGAACTGCCTGAATCTGCAGGCCAGTCCCTGCTGCCTTGTGTGACTGAGAATCTAAGAAAACATATTTTTATGGAAAGTATGCTACATGTTTTTAAATTTGTGACATTTCAAGGCTGAAATTAAAAGTAGGCAGCGGGCAGCTTGACCTGTGTGACGCCTTCACTGCTCAGAAAAGTACAAACACAGGTGTGGTTGTCATGACAACCACAGCTGGTCCCGCTCACCGAGTCGTCCAGGCCGTCGATGTGCAGGATGACGGTCTTGGCTCTCTTGTTGGTGGATCCCAGGAAGAACTGGGCTTTGCGGCGGCTCGTGGCGGCTTCCTCGGCCGGCTCGGAGTCGGCGCCGCTGGACGCCTGCAGGAGCTCGTAGATCTCCGAGGCCAGGAGCTTCGTTTCCCCCGGAGTGGTTGTTCTGCTCACGAGACCAACAACAAAACTCAGAACAAACAGATCACACACAATATCAGCAAGTATGTCTTCACTCTGTGTTTGTATTTGAACTTTTTAGGCTCAGCTTCCACTCAGTGGAACAGATCCATCACACTGTTGACTCCACATCACTGATTCACTGTGTTTCAATGGAAGCAGGCTGCTGGTTGCATTTAAATTTGCAAGATGACAGTATGTTTTATGGGGCGTCTGCGTCACTTAACCTAATCTGTGTCATTTTTACTTTCTGCAGTTTAACACATTAAACATCCGGGTGAGAGTCCGACCCCTCAGCGGTCTGTGAGCCGCTTCAGGGTTTCCTCTCCAGTTTCTCTGAGCTCTGCAGTTTTTCATCTGAACCCGAAAATGTCTGAGAGTCTGAGCAGCTACAGGAAACCAGCCCAAAACACAAGGCATTATGGGTAGAGGGAGACAAAAAGAAGACTGGACTAATGCTCATATTCTGCTGTTTCTAAATGTTTTTAACTGGTCTGAGAAAGTCTGCAGACCAGGATCACACAGCCTGGTACCACCATGTCACATGAGTTGCCTGACTGGTCTGATTTGTGAGTCATGTGACTTTTGTTTGCAAACCCTTGCTGGCTTCTGATTGGATGGTATGAATCTAAATGTACCGAATACAAATATACATGAAAAAATTCTGGTTCAGACTGAAGGAAACCAGCTGTGACTGAGCCTGAACACTGAGCCGGTTCACCTCCGTCCGCCCAGTCCGGGTCCAGTCCGGGTGGACGTGACTCACTTCTGCATGACGTTCTGCAGGCTCAGCATCATCCCCAGCTCTCCCTTCATCTTCTCCCGGTTGGCTCGGCATTCTGCCAGGTAGCGAATGGCCTGATAACAGAAACTTCATGTTTACCTGCTGCAGCCAAGGTCAGCGGGCTGATCGCTACTGTCAAGAAAAAAACCACGTGACGGTCCGAATGTTTTCCTGACTGTGAGTGTGACGTTTCCACGGTCACTCCAAGATCACAGCCGGTCTGCCTGAGTTCAGAAACACTCCTGTGCTTTTCCACTGAAGCTTCACAGTGATGCTCAAAGAGTTTCAGTGGACAGTTAGAGAACGTGCACATGAACATGAAAAATAAAATCCTGAGGCTAACATTAGTCAATTAATCAATTTTGATTTCAACTGTTTCATTTCTCCAGTAAACACTGTCTGACTCCTAAGATTGCTAAGATTGTCTTCCTGTTCTCCGTTCATATTATTATCATCAGACTTTGGCTTTTTCACACTTTATACACTAATTAATCCATCACTTAATCAAAGACAATAATCAACAGATTCATTTAAAAAATAAATAAAGCAGTCATTCGTTGCAGAGTTAACAGAAAGCCTACAGTTGACGGCGGACGTCTGCAGTGTGTCGTGCTCACCAGCAGGGCGGAGTAGACCACCTGTGGGTTGGGATGGTCCAGGAACAGGATGAGTCCCGGCAGGCAGCCCTGGTCCTGGACGATGGCTCTCCTGTTCATGGGATCGGCGGCCAGATCCCTCAGCTGGTTGACCACGGCCAGCGCGTCCGGCTCCCCGCTCATGGCTGACCGCTCACTGACCCATGCAAGACTCAACGCACTGATGCATTCAGGGAAATCAGACACGAGACAACTGGGGTTTAACACACTGCCTGCTCAATACAAACTGTACTGACCAAATAAAGTTTGATTATTAGAACATTTCAGTGCAAAGGTCTTTGCTCTTAAAAATGTTCCTGATAAAAATCCTCAGACCATCATGAAGCTCTGAGTAACTAGTAAAGTAAGCAAATATTCCTGATTAAAATTATTTTGTCTATAAGTGAAGTGAACAATGTGAGGGAAATTCCTTCTTTCAAGACACTCTAAAAAAAGCTCAGATGAGATGTACAGTATGTGTTATTTAATAATGAGAAAATCAAATGTTCCGCATGAAGAAACTGAGTCACTGTAGCAGGAAAATACATTATAAATAAGAATAGAACAACTGTAAATCATAAAAACAAACAACTGACTGAGGGGGTGGATGCATTATCAAATAACTGCAGCAGAAGTTACCAAGGCAAACAAGAAAGAATTCAGACTATGTACAGTATGAAAACAAAAAAAAAAACATGCAGAACTGGATAAAATAGGGAAATGCAAAATATGAACATACAGCCAACCTGATATAAAACAACTGGAAATATGTCTCATACAACACGATGTTTCAGTGTGAGCAGACGTGTTGAGTGCCTGGAAAAAAACTTCACTTCACAGACTGTGTGTGTGTGTATGTGTGTGTGTGTGTGTGTGAGCTGTGTGTCTGAACACTGTGAGCTCAGACTGGCGCCTGCTGTCACCGAGCCATTCAGAAAGCTGCTGCTCAGCAGACTGACAGCCTGCTGCCACACGCACCAACACGCACCAACACGCACCAACACACACCAACACACACCTCTGCTACAGACACATCGAACACAGAACATACAGAAGAGGCTACAATAGGCGACATTTACATTTACTCACTTTACTGTAACTGAGCAGCTTTCTGGGAACTTTTGAGTATTTTTTTAAAGTCATAATTTTTACTTTAACTGTTTACATGTTTTGTTGAAATATCTGCCTCCATGTGAAAGTGGCTCCATCCAGAGAACAGACTGAACATCAGAAACTGTTTCCATTCCCAGTGAAGTCAGTCAGCAGAGAAGAGAAGAGGAATGTTCCTTTATTTTGTCACATACTCAGTGCTCTGGTCCTTTTAGAACATGGAAAAGATCACATGGAGCCTGCTCTCTTTTCTAAAAACTAACTCAACTACTTTTACTGACACCACATTTTAAATCTCAACACTGAACAGTGAACTACATCCAACACCAAGACTTTGACTTTTATTTGAATAAATAGAAGCTCAACACATTCGGCGACAGCATCAGTTTCTTCAGCTCAGGTCGGACGGAGAAAGTCAGGCCAAACTCCACTCAAAAACTCAACACTGGCGACAGAGTCCACAGGAGCTCTTCAGTTCGGCTCACACCAACATGTCACACAGCGCCGCTTTAAACGAAATGTCAACTTTAACACTCGGCTCGTCTGTTCCAAATAAATCTCGAACGGCGACACCGAGTGTGAACGAACCCCAAATATCACTGAAGCAATGTGTTGCCTGATGGATCGTGTGTGTGCCGAAATGACCAGAAGACTCCGGTGTTTCTTTTAGGTCCTCAGTCGTGTTTTTCTACGTGTTTTCTGATCGACAGGAACACGTTCACCTGACAGATTTTGGCATGGCGCTCTCTCCAGACCGGAGGAGACAGACGGGATGGGAGCTGTTAGCTTCCCCTAAAGATGCTGCTGTCATCCCACAGTTGACCTGACTTCTCTTTAGCATCACAGCAGCATTTGGCCACCGTCGTTCACTATGCTGTCTCTCTGCGAGAGCCAGCTGCCAGCTGACAAACCACAAAAATGCTAACACGTCTAGATGCTCACAGCACACACCCGCTTACCTCTTACGTTACGGCAGTGGCTAGCAGCAGGCTAGCTAGCTGTTAGCCGGCCAGCTAGCTTGTCCTCCGACAGTCTCACACGGCGACCGGAGCAGACATGAGCCAAAGGGAAGCGTTGATGCGAGTTTAATAGCCGCTAAAGACGGAATAATACAGTATACGACTGAGTGTGTGTTCAATCGTCTGAAACGATCCGCTTCCGAGGCTATTTACAGTGACAGAAAATCCACAGGCTGACTCCGGCTTGTTTGTGGCCGTTCTTCCTGCTTAAGCTAAAAATTCGGCCACATGTCAACATTCGAGACTGTGATTGGGTGGTTTCCCGACCACCTGACGTTGTAGCCAATGGGGTGCGTTGGTCTAAGAATTAAAGAGCCGACGCCCTGTAGATGTCACCACGCCGATCTGGAATCAGTTCAGTGGTTTATTATTTGCTCGAAGTGAAATATCTAAGTTATCAATAGTTCAATCAATTTTATTTAATCATTTATTTTGTGTTTCAGCAATGTATAGAATGCTTTGATCTGACACTACAACATGTTTTGAATATAAACCATTTATGTAACTTAAACCTGTAAAATGAGTACTGTTTTATTTTAAATGTAGACTGAATTGTCAGAAACACGTTTTTTAATGGTTGTTTAAATATTAGACTGTAAAATAGGAAGTTGCTGCTTCCAATTTGTTCAACATACCAATTGATTCGTGTACCTGTGATGGCTTCACAGAAAGAGCAAGACAAACAATGTGGCATTTTTTTATTAATTAAAATGTAATTCAACTGGCATGTATCAAAATATTTTTTTGGCAAACTTTCACAAAATACATTGCCATGGAAGTTCCTCCCCCCAAAAACTGCTTACATCAAAATGGTAAACACGGTAATATCAAACAGTCTTGCAAATTTTCAGAAAATACAAATTTTGCCTTTGTATGAAAAGCACCAGTGTCCGTTGTAACTGAAGTCCAACCAAAGACTCACTCATGTTCAGTTTGCAGATCAGAAGTGACACCAAGAGAAGAAATTAAATGGAATGTTTTGCACGAGTTGCTGTCCAAACTATTAATGCCAAATAATTATGAAAAGTAACACAAAGGGCAGACAGCTGGACAATGAAATGGGAAGACAATCCACCTACAAAAAGACAGTTTGGTCACTTAAGTTTTTGTGCATAGCTTTAAGGCAAACCTTGCCGTGTGTAGTTCCTGTATGTTTGACTGATTCTGTGGCATTGTAAGTGGGAGCGTCTTCCAAACCTCTGCAGTGTCATTCTGTTTCCACCAAAACACACCGCCTGCTCTCCACCCAGCGACAACAAGCTGCTTTGACTCGGCTGAGACATAAAAAAGAATACAGCTGAATTTCAGCATATGCTGCCTGAATGAAATGCACTGCTGCCCCAGAAAAAAAAAAAAAAAAGAAACTGAAAACTGATGACCACCTGGAAAGGTTTTGACCTGGGAACCTGCTGGGATTGGTCATAAAGTAAGACTTGTGTGGCTGTTAAACCAGTACAAACAAAATCAAAGCTTTGAAGTAATACTCAGCAATATTTGCAGCTAAATAAATGTCCATTTGCCCCACTGTGACCGCTCTAACAACAGTGACTCAACCTGCATCCACTTCATGAAAGCTTTTCTGCTGGTTGTTCTAAACACAAAACAGTGGAATTCTCCTTTATTACCACACCAGCCTCTGTGAAAGCAGCCGTGTGTCGGAGCAGCAGAGCTTTAGCTTTTACTGTCAATAAATGAAGAGTTTGGTTCCAAAATCAGATCCACCGTCCGCAAAAAGCAACAATCTCACAATAAATGCAGGTACTTTTCAAAGGATTGTGTCTAACTTGAGGGGCGAAAACTGACTTCTTGTTAATTTGTCTCATTGGTCACCTGACAGGAGGACTGTGTGTCTGGTAGCATGCTAACACTTGAGCATTCAATATGTTAAGTAGCACAGGCAACTCGCATTATACTGAGGATTAAGATAAAGCTATTTGTAATCCAAAGTTTGTGTTGGTTTTTATTCTGTGGCCCGTAGATTCAGAACTTCTGAAAACAAAATCTTGATCTTCATTGTGAGTTAAGTGCAGAAACTTTCTGACTAACTTTGTTTGTTTGTTAACTCCCTGTGTAAACAAAACAAGTTACTGTCAAAGTCTCTCAACAGAAATCTGCTGCAGTTTAGAAGAATACTCCAATATTTTGGGCAAAATCCCAGTTTTCCGACTTACCCAGACTGAGACCAGATGTTTGATACCATGTTCATTTCATGTTAGCTTAGCATAAAGACTTGAAGTCTACAGGAGTCATTAGCCTAGCTCTGTCAAAGTGAAAAAATAAACCTTAGAACAACTCCGAAACTGTCTTATTTACACAATGTATTTTTTAATGTAATTTTAATTTTTAATGAGTTTATCACAAGATCATGAATTAATTATTTCTTTATCTCGAGATAATGAGATAATAACGGGTTAATTATCTTGTTATCTCAAGACATCGGCCTTCTGTTTTCTCAAGATTGGACGATTACAGAAAATGTGCTGGATCCAGAGTTCAGATTTGGACAGAGGTCTGTAGTCAGCGTGTCTGTCGGGTGAAGTGACCAATGAGACAAAAGGTCTGAGCAGTCCTGAAGTCTTTAGTCGCCAAAATAAAAACCCTGTACAGACAAAACCTTTAGAGACACTGACTGATTAACTTCAGGTGTTAATTTTCAAAGTGAACATGTGGTGTTTTGGAAATGAACTCTTCAGACAGTCATCGTTTAGAGACATGACGAGTCTTTCTGGACTGAGGAACTGTCCTGGATCCTTGTCTTCACCCTAAACTGGTTCGTCCCATCCCAGTGGAAGTTAGTGGTTATTCAAGTGTCCAAAGGCTGCTAAGGCCACATAAGCCGCCCCCCCCTTTTCTTTTTACAGTATAACAGTGTTTGCATTTCAGTGTTCAATCTCGACCCCAGAACCACAAAAACATTTTTTTAATGTTTTTTTAAAGAGTTGACAGACATGTCACAGTTCTCACAGTGCATGGACCAAAAACAAAATTTTAAATAAAATATAACAAAATAAAAGTCCTTTCATGGCATTTGGTGTGTTTGGGTGTTTGCAGTCTCCGTGTTTGTTCAGTGTCAATAAAAGGACAAGAATTTCATGCGAGTGGTTTTTCATTTACAAAATGTGCTTCTTCTGTGGTACAAAACAAATGTTTTGTTTGTCAAATAACAGAAGTGAAGAAACTTGGTTTGCGCAGAGTCGGAGCAGCAGGTGGAGTGGCTCTTTCTGCACTTCAAACCTCAACTTTGTCCAGGCTGTAATTTTATGATTAATTTTAGTCGATGTTCAATCTGCAGCCTGCTGACAGCGGCTGGACAAATGACGGTCGAACAGACCAAATGTCCCTGAAACTGAACGATATTCTTCCCCATAACAGATATCTCACAGGAAATGAAATCATCTTTTTCTATATTTTTTCATGCAGTTTCCAACAGGACTGACATCTCCTGGGGACATCCAGTGATTTGTAACGACCATGGAGACCGTCTGTGATTTTAATCCCATGTTAATCTGCCACGTCTGTAATTTGGAAAATTTCCAGTACAAATTACCCCCCATATTTAGGTGAAGACAGACGTCCTGTGATAATGTTAATCCAGTGTGAATCAGATTCTCAGTTATTTCAGACTTCACTTTTTTTTTCTTCTTCTAGAAGTGTGGCGTCCATCTCACTTAATGTTTATTTTGCTAAATCAGAGAGTGATGAATTGTAAAGTCTCGACCTCACACAGCTGAAACTGAGGCACCGGTGACTTCTGCTGATTAAATTATCCTGTGAGAATTATTTTCCCAAAATGCAGAGGGGGGGGGCTTCATTTGTTTGTAGCGTGAGTTCAATAAATAACACTAGTGTGTGAACAGGGCTGTTCTGGTAGGAACCCTGTGAGGACGACTGCTGTTTCAACACAGCGACGTCCTCTCTGGCTTTGCTTATTTTGGCTTTCAAAATCTTTAAAACTTAAACTAAATGGCACTTTCTGGAGAAGGGGCTTTCCTTTTTTGCAGAAATATTCCCTTCAAATGTTTAAGGTAAAAAAAAAGAGAAATCGGTAAATGGTGCTGTGTTGATGTGAGTCATGCCAGAACTACATGACACAAGACAATAAATAATATGAAATAAAAACTAAATACAGCAGAAGCAACATGAGGTATCTATGCATGACTCTATGTTAAAGTAAGTGGGTCAAAATTCAATAAATTAAGTTAAATTAGGCGACAAAAATGAAACAACAAAATAATCAGTGGTATACTTAGAGAAGGGAGCGTGTTGGTGGCTGAGGTGTCGACATCAGGATTCAGCTCTTGGGATTTTTCCTTTCATCCCACGTCCGATGCGTGTTGATCCTCCTGCCGCCGCCCGGGTCGGCGCCGTGTTCGACGTTCCGGCCTCGGCGTGTCGAGAACCTGCATCCCTGAGGTAATACTTTGGAGAGAGAGGAGCTGCTAAGAGGGGGCGCTGAAGTCTGTGCGCTGGGCGTCCTCCAGCAGCGAGCGGGTCCAGCACGCCTTGTTGGCGCTCAGATGTCCCATCATGACCTGGGAGAGGGGCGTGGCTGAGAAACGGGACCACTGGCTGAACAGAGGCTCCACCACGTAGCTGATGAAGTCTGCACAGGAGGTTCAGAGAGGACGGAGACAGTAAGAGGTTCATTCAGTGGATATAAAAGTGTTGAGGTTTTGTCTGATTCTTCGTTGAAAATGGGATTAACCCTTCAAGAATGAAATGTCAGCAACAGAAAAGCAAAGTATCAAAGTGTTCTCTTGTGAACTAAGGACCTAAGTTATAAAAGTACCAACATGTGTGTGTGTTGAAAATAAATAAGTCCATTAAAAACTCTCCTCTCACCGATCTGTATCTTGGCCATGCTGTTGGTCTGCCTGTCGCACAGCGGGCTCACCTCCACGTTGTGTTTCCTCTCCGTGTCGCCTGAGGACGATTCACAGTTTTTACACTTCAGTCGTTTGACTGTTGGCAGGTCGTTGCCTTGCTCAAGGGCACTTCAACAAGATACATGGCTGAACAGGGATGTTAGTGGGGTTTGAACCTGTGGACCTTTTGGGACCTCCAGTCTCCTGCCGGACCTGGTCGCAGCAGACATCAGGACAACCTCCCAATAGTAACGTGCACTTGTACTTATTTAAAAAGGTTCTTCAATGCATCATTAACCATGATGCACTTTAATATGTAGCACACTGGACATTATTGAGAGAAATAACACTGAGAGCTGAATGAAGACCCTGATGCATTGTGATCTTCCAGCTCCACCTCACATGTAGCCCCAGTATTCAGTAACTAAGCAGTATCATCTATTGTCCACAAGGTGGCAGCAGTTAATTTGATTGGAACTCGATAAAAAGGAGCAGAGCTGTGCAGTGATGTGATTGGTCTGTCTCCTCTGTAAGACCTGGACTCAGTGTGTTCATTGGTTGGGTTTGTTTGGTTTTTCAGGGCAGCTACAGGCTGCTGAGCCTCAGAGCTTTGCATGATGGGAACACAATGTGTGCTCAGTATCAACCAACTGGACATCCACATACAGGCGACTGATGCTGGTTTAGTGTCTAGGAGACACTTGGAGGTCAAAATTGAGGATCGAGGACACTAGAAAACCAAGAGTTGAAAAGAGGAAACTTTCAAACAAATTAGAGTAAAGCAGATCAGCTGTGACGTGCAGCAGCAAACACAGACCAACAGTATTTTGCTCTCAACTGCTAGCCAAACGATCTCTTAAGTGAACCATCTTATAATAATTTGTGTTTGCGTTCACTTTTCCTCTTAAAACTGGCGTGGAAGATACTTGGGCGCTGCTTATGTCATACATTTAACCAATCAGGGATGTTCAGCTCTGAAACTCCACCCTGAAGGCCAACAGGGACTCAGAGAGATGCAGGAAGCGTTTTAAGATCAGGAACTGAACCCCCACGGCAGAAAGAGAGTTCCTGGTTCCTGAAAAGGAACCAGGAAAAGTTGTGGGACAGTTTCTGCAATGGAAAAGGGGCGTTTGTGTTCACAGGTGGAGTTTTTAAAAGTCAGTGGAATTGTGAGTTGTACCTTGGTGGAAGAACTCCTCCGTGACCTTGCTGCTCCACAGCTTGCAGAGCCTCCAGGGGCGGCAGGGGTTGCAGATGTCGGCACACTTCATGGTCATCTGAGCACCAAGAGACAAGCAGAGGAAAACCCGTCTGAGCCTCGGCCGACACAAACTAACACGAGCCTCAGTCTCGAGGTGGATACTTCACTCAGCTTTAACTCCAACATCTGTCAGCTGCACATGCACACAAATAATGTTCAAACACTAAAACCAAACTATTGGATGTTGGTAGAAAGGTGATCATCAGGTCATGGAAACCTTTAAAACTTCTCTTTAAGACCGAGACAGGGCAACATTACAGATTTTACACTTAGAAAAGCTCACATATAGCCTACAGAACACAAAAAATGGCAACCATTTATAAATACGGCTGATCCTTCTGGCTCCAACATTTTATCATAATACTGAAGAACTGATAACAGACATGGACAAGACCCGTCAGACGGGTCGGGCAGGTTAGATCAGGGCAGTGAGACCGACCTGCAGGACCAAGTGCCGGTGGTTGGCGTCACCCATGCGCAGGTCTCCTCTCTGCAGGTGACACCTGAACTCTGACAGGTAGTCGTTCTGCCGGCTGATGTCGGTGGCGAGGATCAGTGAACCCAGACGCTGCTCCATTGTAAACCTGCACAAGGAGCAGCCAGATTAGCTCTTCGTTTATGAAGCTTGGGCAAGGGACTATGGATCGGACTCTGTCTCTCTGCTTCTGTTCTGGATGAAACTTGGAAACGATGGATTTTGACTTTTTGAACATAAACATGATTGGCCCACCACAGCGCCCCCAACAGGACAAAATCTCATTCACACACTGAGGCTTATTTTCCTTAATTAATGATAAAACACTCAGCAAAACCTGCAGACCTCTGACTCAATTCCGGCCCAATCAGCAAACAGTAAATCAGCACCTTCGGCCAATCAGTGCAATTTAAAAAATGCAGCAACAGATGGAGAAACAACAGTCGAATCAGTAGTGTCCAAATAATTTAAGTGAATGAATGAATGAATGAATGAACTTATGAACACACTAACAGACCAGGGCCGATCCAAAGTCTCTCCACCAGTTTCATCATAAGGGGCCACAGTCCATATATGAGATGCCTTAAAGGCTCATTTATATATCAAAGTGTTGCTGCTAGTTTTTTTCCTCCATGCTAACAAAGGCCTGATCACAGCAGTCGTCAGTGATGTTGTGTCCATTCTCTGAAACAGAGTCCACTGCGGTCCAGACTGATGCTTTAGAGGTTTCTCACCATGAATTCACTGACATCTGGCAGCAGAATTTGGGGATAAGCTGTCTTACAAATGAACAAAGTTGTTAAGCTGCTCAGCTCGTCTCTCTTTGACCGGAACCACAGACACCTACTGAGTCGGTACAGAGGCGCTAAAAACTACAAATTGGCCTTAAGTGGTCCAGAGCGACAGACAGTTTGTCTGGACCAGCTGGTTGCGTCGGGCAGACGGACTGACCTCTCGGAGGCCGGGCGATGAGCCAGGAGGCCGGATTCTCTGAGAAGCCCGACGGCTGACTTCCAGTGGTGATTCTCCAAAACTGAAGTGTTCTGCACAGTTAAACACAAACAACATTCAAACTCTCGTTATCAGTTTAAAGAAACCCTCACAGAATCAGGAAACCCTCCAGACTTTGAACCGACGGGGGGACGATGAAGTCATGCTGCTGAAGTCTGAAGTCTGAAGTCTGTCTGGACTTGAAGTGTTTTCTGTATAACATTTCTACTTTTGTTTCCCTTCAGTTCTCTATCATCGGGATCATTCTGGGGCCACAGGAATATTTGCTCCATCTTTTGCTGTGACCTTTGACCTCATTCTGCTGTTGGAGTCTATCTGGAAATGACTATAAAATATAATGATTTGGTAATATGAACATATAGGACCTGTACAGGAAGTCAGATACACTTTATTAACCATCAGCAGTAGGATGCTGTTTCCTTTCACTCTCCTTCCAAACGTCAAAGTCTTTTTTCTTTATTAAACCAGGTCAGTTAATCCTGAGATCTATAAGCCACTGCAGCCTTTATATGGAGAGACGAGTTTCCTGCAACACAGCAAAGCAGTTCTGACCCAGTTTGAACAAACACCTACAATCAGTTCTGAGTTTTAAACTGGACAGAGTGATATGAGTATTGATCAGTCCACGGTCGAGGTGTATGGCACCTCGTCATAGAGATGCACATCTGTTTTGGAAAAACAAATCAGTGTGAGATTTATGATTTAATATGTGCATCCAGTCTGTAAAAATGTTCTCATTTTGTCAAACAATGACTTATGTCACCTCTGATCTAATAAAAAGGTCAAAATCTGCTTTAAATTTAGCAGAAAACTCATCTTGTCACTTTCCCACTGGTTGATGATCTGTCAGACCCTGTGAGTCCAGACTCCTGGCTCCGCAGCACTAAAACTTCCTTCCTTCAGCTTTTCCTTGCAGAAGTTTTGGAGCTGCTACCTTGTACAGTGCAGCCAGGTGATGGTTGGTCTTCACCAGGAAGTGCTGGTTCACCCCTGGGTGGTCCAAGTCATGGGTGGCAGCTGCAACCAGCGCCAGCAGGATGTCACAGGCGGTCAGCGTTTTGGCGAGCTGCGGACAGACACGCAGATAGAACCAGAACACACAGAGTCAGAGATGCAAGGTGATCCACATTGCAGGGCTTCAACCATAGACTATATAAAGATGGACAACGTGACAGCTCCCCGACAGTGAAGCCAAAACGTCTCGATCGCCCCCTGGTGGCTGGCTGCAGTATAGGTCATAAGCCCCGCCCCCTCCATGTTAGCGGATGGGACATCAGCCAAACTAAAAAATCAAACTACACGTCAAATAAATTCAAAACTTCAAAACTTCAGGAGGCGTGTGCTCGCCATTCGGTCGGGAGATATGGGCGGGACCTTCGTATTCCCCGATCTCTACTGCGCAGACTCTGGCGCCAAATGACGTCACCAGGGCAAGATGGCAGCGCTCGTAAAGTGACATTTTGGCTTCACTTTTATACAGCGGGAGGAAGTGGAGACACGTCGTCCATCTCTGTATACAGTCTGTGGTTTCAACATTTTTAGTCTTTTCAAGCTTTGCCTGCCGCGGTTTGCAGCGATGTCAATTCACGCAGCACAACAAGCTTTTAAACAAATAGTGACTAATGTATCTAAAGCTGACTATGTGTAAAATAATAAAAGTGCAATTGATTCACAGAAAAATTCACACAAAAACTGAAACTAAATCCAGAGGATAAAAATCCGACCCGGCCAACCTTCTGTCCTGTTTGAACCCGACAGGAATTTAGCAGTGATTAAACAATTCAGCCTTTTTGTGCCATACAGCACAAAACACAGAGTATCTATGAGGATTGATAGGTTGATTGATCAGTAAACCAAACCCAACACACACTGACAGAAATGTGACTTCATTTTCTCAGACTGGTGGAAGATGACTCAAAGAGGAGTTTGGTTGAGGATAAATGTCACAGATCAGCGTCCTCGGGTCTCACCTTGGGCTCCCTCAGGTAGCAGTGCATGGCCTGGGTGACGTCGGCGGCGTGGACCGAGTTGTGGTAGGGGTTCTGGCTGTGGTAATCCTCCTGCACCATCACTGCAGCCAAACACACAGAACCAGACCAGGATCACACCCAACACGCTGAATAAGTTCCTCTGCACTGGAGTTCATTCACTTTGATGGAGGAATGTGTTACAGTGACTGAAGTGTGCCGGTGTGAAGACCACTACCCCGGACCGGCACCACGGCAGCTGAACCTTCATGTGCAGTTTTGTCAGAAAACCAAACCGAGAGGACAAATGATAAACAGAGACAAAAAGAGGCTGCAGCTTTGTTCAGTCGTGGTGTTCTGGCTCATTTCTTCTTCTGAGCTTCTTCTGAACCTGCGCACGTTTACAGAGACACAAACTCCTTCTGGATCACATGACCTGATGACAGTTTCATGTTTATAAACTCGTGTATCATCATCTAATGCAGGACGGGCTGCTAATATGCTCTGTCATGAAAGTGAAAAAACCTTCGATTCACCTTCACTAACAGGCTAACTCACTATTTAACTTATCACATAATAATAAACTTTATTTACCAGGAGCTTGAAAATCAAAGTGTAATGCTTTACAGGAAAACAAAAGGTGGAATAAAATTAAAACCAGATGAGAACATAAAGAGGTCGAGTCGGCCGGCCTCCAGCAGGGGGCAGCAGACTGAGGTTTCGTACCCAGGAAGCGTCGCAGTTTGATGAGGTCCAACTGGAAGAGCTGGATCAGGCCGTACTGGACAAACAGGTGGAAGGTCAGACTGACCAGACTGTTTCCTGCAACACATGAAACTGAGGAGTAAAACCTGCCGGGCTGACCTGTACTCTGAAGTCTACTGGACCACCAGATTAAATAAAGGATCAATGACATGAAATCCTACAGACTGATTTGAGCTCTGCTTGACCATATTTGTTTATTATTATTATGATTTACTGACTTTATCACAGAAAAGACCTCATAACCAGTTTTATATTTTAACGGTACTCTGTGTAGCAGCTCACCATCAACGACTCACGAGCAAATGACTTTAGAGACATTTCTATCACTACGGGAACAAAACTGCTGCTTCATCAGCAGGGGGCGTCGGTCAGAAATCTGCTGTGTTGCTTTACGGCACAAAACAGGAAGAGTAAACAGAGCTGAGGCTTTAGAGTCAAGATTTTTTTTTTTTTAAATCTTCACACATTTTGTCTCGTGGCGGTCTACACGCCCCGCAGTGAAACAGAAACAGAGGCGGCGGCTCACCGTTGGTCAGTCTGTCGAACAGGAAGATGTCAAAGTCCCAGCTGCCGACCTTCTGCAGCATGCACTGAAACAGCAGGAGAACACCAAGTGTATGACATGTAGGAACCAGACCGCTACCTGGTCTAGTCTGATAGGACTCAGTTTGATTGATTCCATATTTATTGTAGAACTGATTATTGGTTTTCTATGAGAAGACCTGGAACTGACTGACTGACTCACACGTGTGCATGGATGTATTTTTATTATTTTTTCATGCTGTGCAGTGGAGTGTGATCCTGTGCCGAGACCTGCACAACGTGGGTTTTCAGCTTTGGTTCCGGTCTAACCGCTGAATCAGATTACAGAGGACACGTGTGCGTACCCTGGCCTGGCCGGTGTAGTCCTGGTCCAGGATGTGCAGGGGGTCGGAGGCGGGGTTTCTCTGCAGGAGGTGGCGACTCCTCTGCGGGCTCAGCAGGCGGCGGAGGCCCCTGGCGGCTCCGGGCCCCGCGGTGTCCCAACCAGCTGCAGAGGAACAGGAGGAGCAGCTGTTAACCAGGGAGGCAGCGATGTGGACTGATGTCAGACCACATCAGTCCAGTCTGACAACTGGTGTCTTTGTGACCTTTTATTCTGGGTTGTATTGACACTCAGCAGGTTCCTCTGAGTTTTAACAGTTTTAATCTCAGACTCCACAAACCGGAGTCAGTCCTGATCGCGTGGACCTGATCAGGGACTTTGACAAACAGCAGCAAAACAGAAATAAAAGCATCTGTTTCAAATTCTCAAACTCTTCATTTGTAGGTTCAGAACATCCCAAACCTGTTTGATTTTACTGAAACATTTAGTCAGACATTAGACAGCTAGGCTGCTAGCAGGCTAAACCTTGGCATGTTACATGTTAAGAGGATAAATAGGTTAAAAAATTTATATATAAAACGTAATAAAGTTGAAGTAAAAACGATTTAATGTCATGTGATGCTATAATCTTTTCTTCCATCATTTACTTCTAAAACTAAAACGGCAGCAAATGTCAACTGTCATTTATATATTTTTAAATATCACAGATTTATGTCTTTTGACTGTCTGCACCTGTCACTCAGCAGGACCTTTACTCTACAGACATGCCGGGTAATTATCATTAAAACTTTCAGATTTCAGACTGAAATCTGAAATCCATTTCAGGAGAATCTGCCTGTTGAAATGAAGCACGCTCTTATTCTGAAGGAACTCACAGCCTCCAGCAGAATGACGCTGCATCAACGATAAAGATCCAGGATCTGTGGTGTTTCTGCACCGCACTTCATAGAGTTCACCTGTCAATCAAACAGTGTGGGCGGGGCTTACTGTGAGGCACAACACACACGAGACGCAGCTGCTTTAAGTGTTTTAGTGGAGTTTCCCTTTAACGGAGGAATCTGTACTGTGTGTGTGTGTGTTTGAATATGCCATAACTGAAAGGTCATAGGGTTGGTGTGTTTCCACCAACAGCTAAGTGTCCTGACGAAGTGCCTTTGAGCAACAAACTGAACTTCTAGCTGCTACATGCTAACACTGGCCAAATGCCTGTAATATAAAATGCAATGAGCTGATGATG
>OMLF01013425.1:4017-19732 GCA_900302615.1 Holocentrus rufus | reverse complement strand
CTAATCACTGCTTAATAAATTATAGTGACAGAGAGAGACCGAGAGAGGGGGGGATGAGAGTAAGAGCAACAGACAGACAGTAAAACAGAGAAGACTTGTCAAACAAGTGATGGTTGAATGGTCATGTCTTGAGTGCCATGTTGCGTGCAAACACACACACACACACACACACACAGACACACACACTCATGCAAAAAAGGAAGGAAAAGGAAAAATGTATGCTGACTGAATATGATACATATCTTAATAAGCCTGTTGTGAATTAACCAATTTGTGGAAATAGAGTGAAAAAACAGCTGTCATTGCATCGTTAACAAAAACAACAACAAAAAAAACCCTCTAATAGCTGTATTTAAGACATGTTAGCACTTTTCAGGCTGTTTTCACCCTTTCTTAGCACTTACTCTAAGGCTAAAATACCATTGTTGGTTTTTTCGTGTGTTTAAATTTCAGCAGGCTCCAGAGAGCCTGACACCGCTGCTCTTAGTCGAAACACCTTGAAACTTCAATTTCAGCTGAAGGACTTCCACGATGCTCTGAGGGGTGAGAAACAGCCCATGCAAGCCTCCGTGCTTATGAAACCCATTCACCATCCCATTGAATGAACTCATAAAAACATGAGCATCAGCCCGAAAAAAAAAAAAAAAACACTTCTGTTTCTCGTGGGATTGGAGAACATTTCGCCGGCTTTCACAAGATCTCCTTCTCTGTTTTTCCAGCTCTCCTTCTCTCTCTCTTGTTTGTAATTTGCCACACTTTCTCTTTGAGAGTAAACCGCCATTCTCGTCAACTCTGCACATCACAAGTTACAGCAGGTGATGCATTTACCTCTGAGTGTATGGGATGTGTGCGTACTTGCGTCTTTTTGTCGCCGCGCGCTTTTGTCTGCCTGCAATCAGCATGTAATTCAGTTAACTGTGTGTTTATCTCTGTCTGTGAGTGTAGGTTTTTGTCATCTGCCAGTAGGTGAGTCAGCGTGTATGCATGTGTGTGTGTGTGTAAGATCTCATCACGTTGCCCTTGCAGTCTAAAGAATTCTTCACAAATACAAAAGAACAGGAAGAGAATAAAAAAACAGAACATTTTGGTTGGTGGATTCAGTGTTCTTGAGCACAAGCAGAACATTAGTGATGCTTCAGGCTTGTGTGTGTGTGTGTGCGTGTGTGTGTGTGTGTGTGTATGGGTGTGTGCAGAGCATTCAGCCAGAAATTTACTGTCGAGAGACAAAGAAGACTGAAAGCTTGAATACACACAGGCACAGACACACATAATATAAAGTAGTATAAAGACATATCCGCAATCTCTCTCTCTCTTTCTCTCTCTCTCTCTATTTCGCTCACACACACACACAGATACTCACATAGTAACACACTCTTGCAGCCCGTTAAAAATAAATACACAGTGTTTGTGCGTAGGGAGTAGAGAGAGGAACAGACAGTCTAAAAATCTGTTTTGCGTGAAAAGCGAGTTTCATTTCAAACGACAAACAGTTTCTGAGTGCGTGTGTGCGTGAGCCGTCTGGGTATTTTTGACGATGTATGTGCGGGTGCGTGTGTATCTTATCACACTATTTGCATTTGTTTACCCCTCCAATCCTCTGAAATCTGTCAAATTTGACTGCGTTGCATCATTACTTCTCCTTTAAGCACAAACTTTCCAGGAATGGGGAGGAAAAACATAAATTTTCCGAAATTTTTCGTCTACATTATCAATAGTTGTTTTCCTCAGCTCCCAGGGGTCATGAAGTCATTTGTACATACATGAGACACAGGGACAATAAAGGGATGGATGGTCATGAGTCTACATTTGGATGATGTGGTGAAACAAAGGGAAAAAAATCCACAAGAAGACAACAGAAAAAAAATTAATTAAAAATGGATAAAAATAAAAAAAATAAACTAGCTGAGCTAAAGGACAATTATAATGCATTATTTTAATAGCAATCTTTTCTGCACATGGGACACAATGTTCACTGTCAATTACAGTGGGAAAAAAAGTTAAAGAAAAAGATTGATGTTCCTCATTGGGAAATTGGGTCTTTGAAATAGCAAATAATAGGATACACTAAGAAAAAGTGGAACATAAATGAGAATAGAACAAATAGTAATAGATAATGACACCACTGAGCATAAAGTATATGAATTTCAGTGTATTAAGGGATAAACCGTGTGTGCACGGTCTGCAAAAACTCGCTGAGAGGGATAAAACTGAATGAAACACACGCACGATATGAGAACCTGAAAGCACACGCAGCATGAAACTAAACAGAAATGATGTAAAAATGAAGATGCATGCATAAAACATGGGAGAATAAGAGGCGTGGATGGGTAACTGGTCGGCTGTCTACTGGTCTACTTGGCGCTGGATGGGAGAACAGCAGAAAGGAGGGGTTTCTTCGGGACAGCAGCATATTGCCAGTTACACAAGCAGCGCAGCCGCCAGATTTAGCCCCTGGTTTGACTGCTGTTCGCTATGTGAGTGTTGTGGTTGTGTAACAGGGGCCTGGATTATTCAACTATCTGAGTGTATAACTGTCCTGAATACCCACTAGGCTCTACCTTGGAAAGACACCTACAGTAGTGGAGGGCCTCCTTCATCCCCCGGCACAGCCACTGCTCTCCGTTTCTCCTCGCCGGCCTGCAGCAGGGAGCGTGCAGGAACATGAGGGCTGCTTACTGGAACATGAGGGCCACACTTCAGGGTTTTACAGTCAGTTTCATCCCCCAGGTTTTTCAGACTTCAGACTCTTGCAGATGTGCAGCTACAACGCTTTACCGCCACGGCAGCGCTGGCACACGACATTAAATTTGAATGCTCCTTTCCTCGGCCAAAAACTCCACCATGCATGCCACTTCCTCTCCAAACGTTCACACCCTTTGAAATGAACAGTGAATGCCTCGTCTCGTGTGTTCCCCACCCACCAGTATTCTTACAAGCCAGTTTTATGAGCTGCCTGGTAGCAAGTGGTGAAGCAATAACTGTGGGGTGACTTGTCAGAATGTCATAAAAAGGGAAATGAAAATGTAATAAAAACTGTTAATGCAACACATTTCCAGATAATGTAATAATACTGTATCTTTACAGGCGTGTTTCTGCTTTTTCTTAAACATTTGTGTGCCCAAAAACCAGTCAATCAACCAGTCAGTCAGTCATTCGATCAGTAAATCAATCAATCAATCAATCAGTTTGTCCATTGTTCCACCAGTTCATCAATCAGTCGATCAGTTAATTAATCAATCAATTAGGCTGTCTGTCCATCAATCAGTCAGCCAGTCAGTAAATCAATTACTTAATCAGCTAATCAATACATCTGTCTTTCTGTCCATCTATCAATCAATCAGACTTCATCTCTATGGCACATTTCGCACATTCAAATGCAATGCAAAGTGCTTAATGGTTTAACCAAACAAAATATTGACAGTAAAAGGATAAAAAAAATCAATAAAAGAAAAGACAATAAACAATAAAGAAAGTATGTAACTAAGATCTGAAAAACACTGCAGTGTAAATGCATTCCACTGACAGTTACTTGAGTACTCTAACAAAGCAACACATCACATGCAACACAGATGCCTACTCGCTACGGCGTCTTCCTGGCTCAGCTCTCATTTTATAGCCACTTGTGAATGGATACCAGGCAGAGAGAGAGAGAGAGAGAGAGAGAGAGAGAGAGAGAGGGAAAACGAACACCCAGTCATGGTAATTTCAGCGTCTGGAGAGCCCAGAGTCCATTTTCTATGCACAAATGAGTCAAGAGTTTAAACAGTGGGGGCTGAGAGCAGAGAGAGAGAGAGAGAGAGAGGGAGGCGGGTGGAGACAGAGGAGGGAGGAAACACTGAGAGACAGAGACATGAAGTGAGTCAGAGAGGGAATGATATGTGGGTCATGACTCGGTGGTTTTCTATGAATCTGCCTCTTCCTCTTCATTACTCACATGACCTGACCTGACTGGTTGCTTCAGCTCGGCTCAGCACGCTCTGCCTGGATGGATGGACGGCTAATTGACTGGCTAACTGATGGATGGATGACTGATCCGGTGTCCAGATGGATGGATGGATGGATGGATAGATAAACAGATAGAGATATAGTTCTGTACATTTGTACATTGTCTGAGTAAAAGCTGTGCAGTGTCTCCTCACAGTTAGCGAGCACATTAACAGTGCAGTCCATTAAAGTTAGATGGCTTTCTAAAGTGCCGGCTCCGGATAAAACGCTTTGCCAATACAAGCACCCTTGTATTGGCTTCCGCATGAAGGGAGGCATGGAGGGATGGAGGGATGGAGGGATGGAGGGGGGGTGTCAGTGTTGTTTTCACTGCTTTGAAAAGATGTTATGGCCTCTAGGAATCATACCTGGATCGGCAGGTTGAGAGAAGGTGCGGGGAAAACAAACCAAAGAGAGATGCCTGCTTTGACTGGTCCAGCAGCACAAAAATCAGCGAGAGATATCTAAAAATCAAAAAAAGCAATAGAGAGATGGAGATTGTTGCTGCTGCTCTGCTTTTTTTTTTTTTAAGTTATTCCAGAGCAAATACATTCTCTCTAGTCTCGCCCTTCTGCTAGTTTACACTATTTCAATAGCTCAATCTGCGCTGCCTTTCCTTGCAAGTCAGGCAGCAGTGTGGTGAAACTGTTTAGTTTTCCATCCAAGTTTTTTTTTTCTTTTTTTCCCCTACATTTTGATGCACTGAAATACAAATGCTGAGTGGAAAAGGCAAATGTTGAAAACAGAAGTTTCTCAAAATCACCCAAAAAAACAAAAAAAGTCTGCAGGATCAGTTGATATGATAAAAAAATAACATTGATGGTGTATTTTTGAATAATTAATGACCTTTGTCTATACAATATCCATTCTAGATGTGACCATTAATTGCTGTAATAACGTTAACAAGTGCATTGCTGCATGTTCATCTTCTAAAAGCATGAAATATGACCAGCATTATAGAGAACAATAACAATTTTGCCCAATAACAGTCACACTTCACATGAAGTGCTGTTCATTAGGCATTTGAGTGCATTTTAAGAACAGGGTGAGAACGTGCTAATCTAGTCTAATCATCGTATGATACACACAATGTGCAGAAAATGTAAAGAGTATGTGTATAATTAATGAAATTATGTTAAACTGAACATAATTTCCTGGTGTTTGTCTTATGATTACATTGTAAGAAAAGCCTTTTCCTCTAAGAGGCTTATAATCTACTTCTAATGCATGACAGTGGATTTCAGGTTGAATGTTGCTATCATTTCTTGAATGACTCCACTTTCTCTGGTCAATTTCTTTTTTCCGATGTTGAGGAAGTCTGTTTCTTCACTTAAAACCAGCTGAGGGAAACACACCTAATTCACATTTTAATTCTTTCCCCCACAAGTTCATTTAAAGCTGGTGAGACAGCTGGTTGGAAACACAGCTTCTGACTTTTAGTTTTTTTTTTCCTTCTGCCAGTGTCACGCTTGCTGGCCAACCAAATAGGTTTGGAGGGAGGGGAGATGAGCAGCCTGCTGTCCCAGGCTGAGAGGCCCTGACCTGGGCGAGGACACCAACCTGATCCCCTCTCTGCCCTTCACCATGGAGAGAGAGAGAGGGGGAGTGTCAGGGAAGTAGAGAGACACAGAGAGGGAAAGAAAGGTAGACAGAAGGAGAGAAGCTGTAAACTGCTGAAGAAGGCAACTGTCCACACCTTTGACAACACACTTCCTCTTCCATCTTTTCTTCTCCTCTTCATCCCTCTTAGTCTATCAAGAGAAATGCATGGCTAGGTTTTTCTAAATGCTTCCGCCTACCTGTCTATGAAGTAAAGGTCCCAGTCATTTCACCACGCTTGTATCTCCTTTCCCCACATTAATGTTCACTTTGCAGCCAACACCGTCTGCACGCCACGAACGAGAAATCATAACTTCCACCTGACAACTCATCTTGATGACTTGTTCATGCGCTCTTTCAAAATGTTGCAGAACTGTCATAGCTTACGAACACAGATTTACACTAAAAATAATGCTAACCTGTCATGAATGAACTCAAATGTGTATTACAGTGTAGTGAGGCTTATATGTCTAGGGACCTATGACAAGTATAACTGGCAACGCTTCCATGATGATCTTCTGTGTTGACGACATGTGGCAAAGTGCGAGAAATTGCGCAGAAATAGCAAACCCTGAGGTTCCAAGTAATAAATATGGCTATGAGGAAGATGTGAATGGTTTTCCCAAGTGGGAAAATGATATGGCATGAACGTCCTGCTGGTCCACTTTTTGAGGCCTAGCTAACATTTGCTAGGTTTCGCTAATGTTGCTAAGAAATTAGCCATGCACAGATAGCATGACATTCTCTTGCCTTGGTTGTGATTCCAAGGGGAAAACATTTTCGTGAACACCACAGATCACAGCAGCTTCTGGTTTTGTCTCGTAGTCAAATGTTAACAGGCCGCAGCACAGACTCTCTGGAGCTTTTGAAAACTGTGGAAGAGAGAGGCTAGCTTGAGAGGCTACATCCCCAACTTTTCCCCTCCTTCCTCTTTCTTCCCTTCCTTTTCTCTTTCTCTCCCTCCCTTTTTTGTGGTTGAATCTGTTCATCCAGCTACATTACAGTATCAGACACCGAGGGTCAGTGAGTTCACCCAAACAGACAGAGGCAAGTCTATCAGATTCACATCAGGGGAATGAAACACTGTGGCTTGTCCTCATGTGGCATCAGGGGCTCAATGCTGAACTCTGGATGACTCTGGCACTGCCTTCACATTGTGGCCTCTGAATAAAAAAGTAATCAGAGTAAACAAATGTCAGTCAACCGCGACGGCTAACTGCTTTCTCATTGCCTCAAGGTGATTTTGATAAACAAGGACAAGGGAGTGGACAAAATAACAGGAAGAATTCTGAAAGTAACTAAAGGAAGCATCAGAGCTGAACGCCAGTGAGCACTTCTAATAAAAAATGTGACTGGAATGCAAGAATAATGCAAGTAAGACAGGATCCACTTAAACACCATACTGTGTTTATGTTTAGTGCAATAATGTCGAATGTAACATGAGGGTAAAGTCCAAATGTATACAATACGGAAGGGTTTACATTGAAGCTTCTGTATTTTGATGTGCAAGATACTGAATTCCTGTATACAGATGGATATATCCTAATCAGTATGTGACCTTGCAAAGACTTAATACCAAGTTGAGACCCCTTTCAATCTCAAGTGTGTCATTTTGATGTTGACATTTTGAAATGACATGAATTGAGTTCACTGTATCACTGTTCTGAAAGTTTTATTGTGCAGATATGATTAATTACAATTCCCACTGTCAATGAATGTCAATGAATTCAGAGCAGGGAATTGGAACTGTCCAGCTAAACCCGTATGTTGATGTTTAAGACTCCAAAGTTACTTCAGAGAAACATGAAACCTCTTGCTTATTCATCATGTTTTTGTTGGAAGAAGAGCCAAGACTTAGCATGTCAACAAAAGTGTGTGGATCTTTTTTTCTAGACTTTGTAAGATCCATTTTATCTTGTTGGGAAAAGCAGGCACAGAAGGCAGCACTAAAGTCTTGAAAACATTCAAGACTGAACAAAAATACATAAATAAATTAATAAATAAATAAATAAATGACACTTTTTGTTAAGCTGTTTAGTGATTGGCCATTTCTGTTTTTGGTGACTCAAAGGACTTCTTCTGCACGAGACATGGTCCTTTAACAGATTTTTTTCCCCCAGTCTACTTGACGATCGCGCCATAATCTCTTGAGACTTTTGCGTTGTCAGCTGTCCGCGTGATCGTACATGAATAGGCAAAGTGTAACGTGCAGGATGGAAAGCATGAGAGACACTGCATCTTTCTCTTTTTTTCCTTTCTATCTCACATACACCGAGATGCGAGAAGTTAAATTGAAATTACAGCGGCTCTGAAAATCCACTTTATCTCTGACATGAAGTGCCAAGGGAATATTTAAGCCAGTATTAAAGAGTTTTTCTTCTTATGTGGTTTACTGCAACAGAAAACAACTGAGAGAGACAGAGAGGGTGAGAAAGAGGGGGAGACAATGAGAGACAGTAGATTAACAGAGAAGTGAGACAAAGGCAGATGGAGGGATGATTTCTATTTCTCTGAGCAGACTGTTATCTTGTTTACAGTGAGTTTTTTTTAATTTACTTTTTTTATTTAGATGTTGTTTTGTTTAGATGTTAGATCTTTGCTTCAGCGAGGCCTCATTAAATAGACTTTTAAACTGTTTCCATTTACAGTAATTACTGGAGAGAGATACAGAGACAGAAAGAGAGGAGATAGGGAAGGGGGCAGAGATGGAGGAACAGATAGGGAAGCAAAAAGAGACAAAGACAAAGGAAAAGGTATGGAGACTAAAAAGAGTCATGGAGCGAGACATTCTCTTCTACAGAGATGGCTGTTGTGTGATAGTTCACATCAGAAGTTAGAAATTCACAGCCAGTGAGTTCAGCTCAGGAAAAAAAAAGAAGAAAATGGCTGGTTTTCTTCAGCTAATGTTTCATCAACGATATTTAGCAACATTAGCTAGTTAGTTAGCATAGAACATCAAATTTTTATGCTTAACCCTTTAGCACTGTAATAAATCTAAGGTTGTGCAATGGGGAAAGTCAAACCTCGGCTTATTTTGAAGATTAGAAACATAATACAAGTCTATAGAGTTTACCATTTATGCTACTATATTGATGTGAAGCTTATGCCATGTTCATGTCATATGGGAAGGATGGTAAAGTTGGAAAGTTTGCCATTGCTACAACTTGTTAGTGTTGGCATCAGTTGGTAAATAAAGTGAGTGAGTGGGGAAGCAAAGTAAGCTAGAAGAGGAGAAACGCACACCTGAACTAGCGATGTGCTTTACATCAAGATGGAGGGAAGCCGCATACTTCTAACTCTTCTGCAAACACATTTTTCCAAAAAATTCTCTCAGGATGCTAGAGAAGGCATTAGGCTCTTCAAAACATCAATACTATTAAAACCATAGTTATGTCTGCTTCAGAGATGTGTGCAGCTTCCCTCCCCCCTCTCTGAAGTAAAGTAAGCTAACCTTAAAGATAACACGAGTAAATGGTTAAATTAACAAAATGTGCCCAGTTTTTGTTGGCTTGTTGATTGAAAAGCAGTCATGATAAACATAGCGATGTTTAACGGTCACTATTTTCCAGATACTTCCACATTTTCCCCTCCTACTTGGATATATTGGAGCTTTCAGAAAAATTCTAGATTCCTAGTTGTAATTACAAGTTGGATGTTGACGTGAACACTATTTAGAAATTGGTACTTATGGTAAATACCGTAGGACGTGAACATGGAACTGTATGGGAAGGAAGGTAGAGGTCGAAAAGACTCCCATTCCCATGACTTGCAAGTGCTCATGTCAGTTGGAAAGTAAATTAAGCTAGCATAATAATATTAACCCAAAAAAAAAAACTTGATTGGTTTAAAAAAAAAAAGCATACCTGATAAAAATAACCTTACATTTGTATTTATTTACCTTTAACAGTGGGGTGTGCGACTGACATGAGAAAGCTATTTCCAGATCCTTCCATGATATTTATCTCCTATTAGATGCATCAGAGCTTTCAGAACAGAAAAAGGAGATTCCTAATTGTAGTTACAGTTGAATGTTGATTTGAATGGTCTTTAGAAGTTGGAAGTTGGTACTTGTGGTAAACAAATACCATATGATGTGAACACGGCTTTAGGCCTTACTGTTTCATAGCATTTTTCTTGGAAGGAAGTAGGGCGAGTTCTGACTTTCCAACATCTCTGGAGCACAGCTTGTGCCCTCAGTTTCCTCTCCTCTGTCCCTCCTCTCTGTTTTTCATCACTCCTTTCACCTACAAAAGGTTGATGCCTCATTAGAAGTCCAGGTGAACACGTGTGTGTGTGTGTGTGTGTGTGTGCCTCTGCGTGTCCGGCTGGCCAGCCAAAAATTCATTAAAATGGTAGCTTCCTGTTCCTGGCTTGCACATACACATACACAGAGTACCACTGCCAAAAGGACAGGAGGAAGTATTATTTGAAGGTAGTCTTGCAAGTCAAAAGAATAACATGCAACATGTTGCTATTTTAGGAAAACTCCTGTTTTGTTTTTCTAGATTTTTATTTGAATTAAAGGTACACAGAGTCCTTTACCTGTTGAGTGACTTAGGATCAACATGTCCATTCAAGCCCATTCAAACTTAATAAACACGTGTGAACTGCACAATGATCCTTTTTCATAAAAAAAAAGTTTATATCTGGAAGTTAGAAACACAAGGGACGTGTTGTATTTCATCAGTCAGCATTTTGGACATTTTGTTGATGTTGACGTCGTTGGCATTTAAATCTTTGATGGTCTGTGTTGCAAAAATACTACAGAAAGGTAAGAAATGATGACTTTGTTTGGGAACATGAATAATAGTTTCATAATACCTGGCTGAAGTTTGCTGCTCTGTAGGTTTTCATGACTCAGACATGCAGTGCGACACACTTTTTCAAAGTAGGAAATTTGCTGTGATTCACTGATCTACATGTAAATGCGGTGAACTAAAATGTTATACTGTACATAATTAAATAACTTGGTATAATTAACACAGTATTAACATAAGCTGTGCTGAAAGATAACACCAAAGCACACATTTTGACATTAAACAGATTTTGATATGATTGCCTGTATTGCGTATCTTCCCGATTACACTTCAAAACAGGCTTTCATGTCATTTTTACCACACTTGAATATGAATATTGATAACATTTTGTACTGCTTTGAGACAAAAAGTTGTATGCCATGTAAATCTGAGGGGTTGGACTTCTTTCCTGCGATATGTTTGAAGTTAACAGAAAAGCTGGGTGGCATGGCATGAGCCACCATGCCTTAACAGCGCCACCTACAGAAACTCAAAATTGATTACCCAGTGTGTGAAGATGGCGAGATGGCGACAAAATCTAAAACGGATTAGCACTTTTCTGCACTGTGGATTCACACTAGTTTATGCATTCAAAAGCCTTGAGGACGGCAGAATAATTACTTGAGCTTTATGACCAGAGGTGCGGCATGAAAGCTGAAAGATGAAAGAGTGGAAAGAGAGAGAGAAAGCGAGATCAGCTGTTCGTTTGAGTGGGCCTGACGACTTCCTGCTTCCTGCCCTGAGGTCGGTCACCTGACTTCCCCAACTGCCAGATTCCATCACTCAGTTTCCCGCTTCATGAATTCTGGATTCTTAGTTTCTAGTGATTAGAGGTGTGTGTTTTCTTCCTATGGCCCTACAGGTGTGTGTGTGTGTGAGCATGCATAAGCAGTATATGTTCATTCACTGTGCAAATGTGCCTCTGTCTGCATCATAGAGGACCCTAAAGTACACCTCTGTGTGTGTGTGTGTGTGTGTGTCCTCAAGCATGTGATGAACCACCATGCGTAACAATAGTTATACAGACACGCAGAGAGAAGAAAATAATTGAGTGAAAGACAGGGAAAAGATAAAAACAAATCAAGCGGAGAAAGAAAATGAGTGAAATGAGGAGAGACGACACAAAGGAACAAAATAAAGGAGAGAACGGAGGGAAGATGTAAGTGAAGGAGAGAGACAGGGATGATGAATGAAAGACAATAATGGTGAAGTCACATCTCAATTCGCTCCACAAATTTTATCTACACATCACACCGATTCAGGATGACGTCACATGTGGGTTGAGTTGGCAGGAACATTTGATATAGCATGGGTACTCAGCAGGTAACGCCACGCTGACGTCCTCATCGGATTCACGGGACGTTCAGAAGCTCCCACTTAAGAGTTTGAGAAGTTCGCCATAAAAAAAAAGTTTAATAAATTTGCTTTGGAATTTGGAAACAGAAATGTTGCAATTAGCTTGTTAAGCTAATAACAGTAAGGCTAGCTTTAGCCAACAAGCTAAGGGGCCGTTCACACAGAGGACGTGTCTGAATTTCATTGCGCTATTTTTAATTGTTTCCCAATGTGAACACGCATCAGACGATGTCTTTCTACCTCGCGTCACGTCTCGCCTTTTTCTGAACGCAGGGCGCTGATGTTGCTCACCGTTTTTATACAGGGTCCAATGTTAAAGTGTTGTCCATTTCTGGTACAAAATAAGTATATTATAGACAGATATAATGGCCGTTAATAAGACATATGTGCTGGCCGCGATGCGACGTGTTGTCATAGCAACGGTTAGAGGCCATGTCTTTTTTTTTTCCTCGTTGCTTTTAAATGATGCTGTGTCACTACAGTAGTGTCACGACTCACGTTTTTTTCACGCAAGCACATCCTCTGTGTGAACGGCCCCTAAAGCAGGTTTTTCACTGGTTTACAAAAAACTTCTCACAACTGACTGCAAACCAGGCTGCTTGTTTTTTATGTTGACATTTGTATTCTGAGAGCATTGTGTTTTAAAGTACCAGATGGGACACTGCGCGAATCAAGGACCGCCAAAGGAATCTGTTTTGGCTGGATGTACAAATTTGTAAATCCTCCACATATGCATGCGATCAACGTGAAATTATTGTCTCTGAATTATTCATCGCTCTCAGGGGTTTTCAACTGGTGTATATGGTAAATTTAACAGATTTACTTAAAGATTTAGTGCTGATGTCCATATCAAGAACCAAAGACAAACAGAATTTGTGAAAAAACAAAAATGAGGTGAAAAAAAAGATGAGGACACGAGGAGGGAGAGAAAGATTAAAGAAAGGGAGTAAGAGTACAGCTGTTTATCCTCCATATTGTGCACGGCTCAGACATACTTCAGCTGTAATGTATATTTTGACTTTACCTCAGTACATATTTGATTTATTGTATTTGCATATTTGCATTATGTGTGCATGTGTGTGTGTGTTTATTGATCTCAGAGATGAGCATAGGTACTGAAGGTTACATACATACATGAGAGAGAAATAGAGAAATGAATAGAGAAAGAGAAAGCAAGCTATTTGCCTTGAGATTTTAAAAAAGGCTACATAAAGTATTAAAATGTCTTAGTTTCTTGATATCTATTTTTTTAATGGGATAAATTGCTTTTTTTGTGATGCATGTCCACTCTTTAACTTAAAACACAACACAGTTAGTAGTTCAGTCCAGCCTGCTTTACTAAATGCAATTCGATTTCATATTCTTGAACAAGTAAATAAACCGCTGTCTTAAACTGCTCAGAGATCGTTAAAAATTTGATTAGCTATTTTGAACAGAAATAGACAGTCTTGTATCTTTATTTTGGTTGCCAAATTGGTTTTAGATTAAATTCCATATTTAAAAGGAAAAGTATAAATAAATAAAATTACCTGAAACTGAAGATGCCCTGTAAAATGAAAAAGGACAAAAGTGTAACAAAAGCTGTTTATCCCCCCTCTAAGATTGTCTTACTTAGTTCTTCTCACGTTTTTATTTGCTCTGACATGACAACTGCATTTGCCTTGATTCTTGCATCAACTGCACTGCACTTGTTGACTCAGCTTCAGTATACTGTCAGCATTTAATATTCATATACTTTGAGAGAGAGAGCTAAGACATAGACAGCAGAGCAACGTGTACTGTCTAATGAGTTCTTCATACATCACGCATCACATATAACAGATATTACGATATGATATGAGCTTAGTTTGTTTAATATCGGAGCTGTTTGAAAGGCATTACAATGGAGCGGAAAGGAAAAGAACAGATAAATGTGAGAATAATCAAGTGCTGCCTGTTATTTTGCCTTGTATTAATAATGCTGATGTGAAATCCATGTTCCACTGTCAGCAATAGACAAAAAAAGAGGCTACACTTAATGCTTGGTACAACACGTGTCCAATGAGGCAGGAAATCATCAGGCAAGAAATATGGAAGTTTCCTCAAATGCCACACAAGTCAATATGTTACCTATAGATTTACAAACCCATTTTGATCACCATGAGTGGAGAAAAGTCCTCTAATAAATGAGCCATAAAATTAATCCGCCATTGAAAATACAGTGGATATACGAGGGATTATCCATGATGAAGTGTGCATTAAATAACAATAACTTGATAACAATAAAAAAGAGAATTTAGAGAGCGATATGCTCTGAAATTTAAACATTTCTCACTTCACTTCTATTTTCGTACAGGACAGATAGCCTAGCTACAGATATGCTGCAGCTTACTGAGCTAATACAACTTGAGCCATAGCACTGTAGACATCATGGGTTTGTCATAATGGATTAAACATGGCACATACCTACACATAAACTGCTCAGAATGGTCTTTATAATAATAATCAGCAAGACAGCTAGCAATCACTATTTTAGAAACACAAAAAGATAGATTACTAAGAAAGACAGATTATTACCATTGCTTACCCCATCATTTCATTCAGGATGATAATAATACTAATAACACTTATAATAATAGGAAGAAATGATTAGCATGAGATTAGCATGACCAGTATTGTGTATTATTATTATTATTATTATTAGCAGTAGTAGTAGTAGTAGTAGTATTACTATCAGTAGTACTATTACAGGTTTCAATGAGTTTTAGCATGGATAATTTCACACAACAACACACGTGTTGTTTCCACTGTGGCATGAATAAAACTCTGGGGGGGAAATGGAATATATAATTATTTGGAGATTTTTGTCATGAAAATTGCTAATAAATATTAACTTAAAGACACAAAATATTGTAATACATACTAGCAGCGACACTGCAGAAATATTGGTATCAGCCTTACAATCTCACATAATTCAAAAACTTTTATCAACTGTTGTTGCCTGCTTTTGAAAATTGATGTTTGACATTTTTTGTTAAGTTTTGTAGCACAGGTAATGTCTCTGATAAACAGCCATGACAATAAAGCAGGTGAGTGAGTGAAATGGAGAGATGAGGAGACAACGAAAACGGAGAGAGAAATATTGAGAGACAAATAAGAAGAGTGACAAACACAAAGACTGAGTTAAAGAAGAGAAAGCATCATTGCCTTTCAGGTTTTTTTTTTTTTTTCGTTTCTCCTCAGCTGTATAATTTAGACCATCTGCTATAGCTACAAGCCACATAGACAAACACCTCAAGGACACACTGGATGTGTGTGTATGTGTGTGTATCTGTGTGTTTACCTAGCTAATGATGACAGTGGTGCTTTTTTTCGTGTGTGTGTATGCACGTGTACCTGTGTGTCTCAGTATACCCTGCTAATGATGACTTTGATGCGACACACACACACACACACACACACATTCAAAAAACCCTCAAAGGCAGCAGCCCTGACTAAAAAGTGACATTGTATGACTTTCACAGAAGGATAGTAAAGAGTGTTAACAAGCAAAGATAATAAACTCTGGAGTTATTTTAAAACATCAAACACGATATGCTCTGTTTCATAAAGATATCTGTGTGCCGTGTGCCTGTTTGTTGAAAATGACAGGCTTCACAGTCACAGATTTAATAAAGCTACAGACTTTGAATCACAAAAACATACCAACAAATAATCATCCCAGCACTTCATTAAATCCTGTATTCACTCTTAAATTAGTTTGCTTGAAATAAGTTAGGAGAAAAAAAATCCACCAGTGTCAAGTGGTTGATGCAGATCAATGTGTTTCAAGAGCTTTCTTCAATCAAGTGGCTTTTTTGTCTTTGATAGTAATGGAGTTATCAGGGATATTGTACCTTGTTTCAAGATACTGACACTTCTTTCTAAAAAAAAAAATCCTTTAATAAGTGAAACTGCTTTGGAAGTTGGCTTATTTCACCTTATTGACAAAATTTTTCGGT
>OMLF01013424.1:0-18154 GCA_900302615.1 Holocentrus rufus | reverse complement strand
CCCCTCCTTGGATTGTCGAGCGGCCGCGTTCTCGCCTGTTGCTCTTCTTCTTGTCTGCACGGCGATGGTATTTACCCCCTTCATTAATGCAGAAACCCTTCAGCTGTGCCCGCAACATCTGGTCCCCCGGCTTCCAGTACCGTTCAAGTGTCGAACCTTTATCCGTCTCCCTTGCGCTCTTCTTTTTGCATGTTCTCGCTTTCCTTTTTCCCCTCCGCCTCACAAGCAAATGGGGTTTATTTTCTGCTTCCCCTCCACCCCCCTCTCTCTTCTCGGGCTGAGCAATTTGCTGTGAAGCTGCGCCCTCAGAAGCATCACTCTGCGGCGGAGCCTGAGTATAATTGTACAACTCAAGCCGAGTCACCTTGTTGGCGGGCTCAGATCCAGCAGGAGGCTGTTAGGGTGGTAAACCAACACCCTAACACTGTCACCCAGGGACATGTCTGGCTTGATCTATAAACAGGAGAGAACGTTCAGAGCCTGACAGTTCTTAGACCGGGTATTCATGTCTGGGAAAGAGCTTATGTTTGGGTTGTGGTTGAACACTTCCTTTATCCAACAACGCATTCATCCTGCTTTTACGCGTTTTTTTGTCTCTTTCTCCACCGGTGTCACTCTCGGCGCTGCGTTCCCCGTTTTCTTTTACCGGGGCTACCTCCATCTGTCACGGCAGGTGTGTCGTTTGCGCGCGTCCCTTTGTCTGTGCTTCTTTGATCAGTGCCGCACCACGCCAGTGTAAATTTTTGCCCTCCTTCAGTTCTTTGTCTTTGTTGTTCTGTCTCGCGGTGATGTTTGTTGATGCTTTTCCTTTTTTTTTGTTGTTGTTGTTGTTAAAAGCTGCGCTGAAAGACGGAAAACTGGTCCCCTCGCCCCGTTTCAAACAAACAGCACCTATTTAGCAATCATGCAAAAATCACAACAGATACGGCATTGTTTATCCGTCTCAGTGCATTGATTTTTTTTGTTTTGTTTTTCTCTTTTCAAATAGCAGAGGTAGTATCCTACAGTTTGACCTTCATCCGTTTTCATTCATCTGTGCTCATTCCAAATTAGCGGGGCCATTATTTTGTCTATAGCAGTTAAGCTGTATTGTCTTGCTGATTGTTTAATAAGTTTGGATGTGGGGGTGATGCACGACGAGACAGACTCCCACCCAGCATGGGCTCAACAGGAGCTATAAATCGGAGTTTAGACAATCCGAGTTACTAGGAGACGAGAGCAGAAACTCAGGCAAGGTGGAGAGTAGAGAAGGGAAAGTTAAGTGCAAAAAAAATAAATAAATAAAGGAAAGAAATTATGATGTGTATCAGTTTAAAGATTAAACAGGTTTCAAATTAACATGATGGTCAGACAAACATATTTTAGTTAACTGCTATAATGAGACAAAAGAAGATGAAGTAAATTGCACAGTGTGTTCGTGCGTGTGAGAGAGGGAGAGAGTAAAAATGTGAGTTTATTGAAAATGCAGTTCAAGTTAATCAAACCGTGGTTTGAAAATACCAATCCAATGTCACCACCTCGAGTCCTGTGTATTTTCTAGAATTTGACAGCAAATTGCCTTTCTGCTTAGGAAGCCGGTTCTTTATTTGCATAATGAAAAAATGTAGTCTGAGATTACTTTGGAGGCCAGAAATTATTAAAGAAACCCGCGAGTTCATCGGGTCAGCCTGACTATGTTAACATGAACACTCTGCATGTGATTGAATGATTGTAGATGTAGCAAGAAACAATCGCGACTGATTTCCAAATGGGTTCTTATAAATTCTGCTTATTTCGATTCCAGAATGTGTGTCAGTCCAAGGTGGAGTGGCAGTGAGCTTCATGTTTTTCTGTTGCCGCCGCGCGCTGTAGTCTCCCTGAGGGGTACGGCACTGTGCAGAGTGACAACTGTAAAAACACTCAGTGCCGCTGCGCTTTGTAGGAGGCAACACGAAAAGTGAACACATCTGGCTTTGATCAACATGGAGATGGTGGTGCTGACAGTGACAGGGCAAGCAGAGCGAAGGAGGCAGAGTCTCCGGGGAATCATTATCCAGTTTAGTAAGCCTAATGAGAGAATGGGTGTTGCACCTCAGCTAACTGCTGTCCTTGTTTAAAGCACAGGTACACACCACAACATGCACAACAAATACACACGAGCATAAACACAAATACCCAATCTATAAATCTTAACAACAAAGAAACACTTACAACCAAGTGCTGGTGCAGCCAACAAATTAACACACTCTCACTAACAACACAGGCTTACATATTAGCGTCACAGCTGGAGTGGTAAAGTGCTTCCAGTTATAGTGTGGGAAGTTAAAGGTATAGCATGGAACTTTGTGGCATAATTAAAAGTTTAGATTATGTTATGTTACATTCTGTCTAAGGAGTTCACACACACATAATTAAGTCGGTAACCCGTCAATTAAACTCACTGCTTTTTGCATCAATGAGGACATTGGTTTCTGTGGCAACATTCCCACACCAATGCACACCTGACCTTTAATGGCTCATTTTACATGAACCATAATTCACAAGCTCTACTTGAACTGTATCATTAAAATAGCATGGCTACTGACCCCATCTGATGATTCCATGATTCTCTCAAAATGTTTTTTTTTTTTTTAATTCCTTTTTTTTTTCTTTGTGCATGAAGAGTGAAAGGCATTCCACTGAGCAACCGCAAAGTGTACTTTTCAAGCAGCGTTTAATTTACCGCAACAAGAGGAAGACAAATTATACGGAACGGAAAAGTTCCACACTGCAGGTTTAAAACAAGACTTCCAGCACTCTAACAACAGGTTCTTGATGGATCCCCAACAAACCACAACAGCAGGCTATTACCCAAAAGTTATCACACCAATTGCGAGGGCAGACCAGTCTAAGGAGGGATTGAATGACTTTCAGTACAAGAGGCAATGGCAAAGCCAATCTAAAAGAAAGGGGTAATTGTGAACATGGCAGCCCACCTGGGACAACTGAATTCAACCCAAAAGAAATGTCAAGGGTGGTAAAATCACTACATCGCAATACAGTTTTCACAGTAGACTATCTAATAAATTTGTGCTTAAAATCGCTATAACCAGTCTCATATGTATCTGTCAAAATTGCTTTAATCAGTTAATTATTCATGCTCAGTTTCCATTACAGAGCAATGCATGAGAGTGAATGAGGAAACCAATAAGCAATACCAGCTTACTTCCCCAAGCTCATACTGACGAACCCCCCTGTAAAATAAACAAGAAATAGTAAATATAAGCTGCTAAAAATGAAAATATGAAATTCTAAGAATTGAGAAATAAAAGGAAACAATAAAATGTATTCATTGAAGCAGTTTATGTCTAACTTTTTAGTCCAGACTTACATGCAGGCTCCCCGACCCCCTCTGGCGGTGAAATTCGTGGGCACCTGCACGTGGCAGAGAGTCCAAGTGTTTTATGACTTACTTGTCCGCACATTATTGCTGCCGGGGAACAGAGCTGTGGTCCACCTCAGTTAGCAGGCCAGAACGAGGGAGAAGGGTAAAAAAAGGAGGTCAAGGAAAGTGGCCAGATAAATCTGAGCTCACTCACACATCTGCTGTGTGTCAAGGAAAGACTGTCCCTTTAAAACTGGTAAAGCAGGGGACAGGAGGAGCAGCGACTGGTGCCTGGGCTGTCTGGTGAGGCTCTTCTGCAGGCAAACTACATGGTGAGTCCTGCTTTTCAAATTCTGTATCTTCGATAGTATTTTTTTTTCTTCTTTTTTTACTGGAACTCCCAATAGCTAATATTTTGTGCAGATATTCAATATCTTTAAATTTGAAAATCAGTTTGCAAAAACATGAAAAGACCTGGAACATATCTCTTTTTGCAAAGGAAAGACTGGAAACTGCTATGTCACTTACTGACTTACTGACTTTTTTCAGACCTCCTACTGGCAACAATTAAACACTGCTAGGGATGGGGTCTGGTAAGCAGGTCTGGCTGCTGTAGTTAATGAAATGTTTTAATAAGCAAAGAGCATTACTGCAAATGCAAAATAAGAAAGATCAGAAAGATAAAAATCTTAAAAAGAGAATAGCTTCTTTTATATCGGAGAAGGAAACACACCGATTTCAGATATTCATAAAAAGGGAGATAAAGGTAAGCTGATAAATTGGTCTAACAACCCTAACCGTAACATTTGAAGGACTAACAGCTGCAGGAAAGCCTCAGGCTGCACAAAATCTCCAGCAACACAGATACAGTATATGTGGGAGGAGGGAAGATCATCCCTTTCTGGAAGGACTCGAATGAGCAGGTAATTCATCACCAGTCACCCTCAGTCGGTGCACACTAAAAAACAAAAAAAGTGTCCATCCACTGTCATCTGACGACTGACATTGCGTATCCAATCAGCTACAGAATCCTCATGGCCACTCATCTGTCTTTTGGGTCACAGCACCTGCAGACACATGGAAAGCATCAACTACCATGGCGCATCACCAGAGTTCAAGTCCCAGTTGCCACTTTCAAACCTCTCCAATTCACGGTTCAATTTATAAAACTCCTTCAGCACAGTGTGATACAATTCAGTTCATGTTCAGCTCATGTTGCCCTTCAACACGACGATCGAGAATAAATCCCTCGTGACGTAGTTTGCACTGTTGTACACAGTTGGAAACACGCACACATTCCTGAAAAACAACATGGTTTTAATTATAGATCCTCCTTTGTTTGACACTCCTATAGCTACAGCTGTGGCTCTATAGTACTGGAAGTCAATGACCAAAAATAGTGATGCTGTCACTAATTGGACACTCATTAAACACATACTATATCTAATAACACGTACTCCAGTGCATCAGAGACAGAGCAGTGCTCCATATGAGATAAAGCTTTACATGTTGTATGTAGCACAACATGCATGATGCATTACCCCCCCACCCCCCAACCACCCCTTCCAAGTGTTAGGTGATGTTATGATCTTGATGTACTGTAGCAGTGTTAACACGCCATTGTAATGATGCCTTAATCTGTATTCTGTGGATAGCGGGAGCTATACTGAGTGTGGTGTGCCTGCTGCTCATATATATTTAAGAATAGAAAAGAATCGAATTTTAATTTGTTTTTCATAACAAGGCATTAACAAAAACCAAGCCTCACCCTGAGCTTTTTTATCTACTCTTTCTTATATTGACAGATTCTCAAGTTAATTCACCTGTTGCAGTCTGGCTATCAGTAAAAGCACTGTTTTGTGCGGCTAGAAAGCCCCTCCATATCAGCCAGCCAATCAATACAGCTCATCAGTCTTGTCCTCCAACTGAGCGAGCTGTTGCTCCCTGCCTACTAAGAATCACTGAGCATCAGATAGACCAGACACACTCGAATGGTGCCACCCTCGCATACAAATCCTGAGTCCTGCTCCGCTCTACCTACTGTGCTCTGCTTGGCTTTGCCACATTCACGTTCCTCCCTAGAGATTGGAGACAACCAGACAAGCAGATAATATTTTAGTGAGTCCCGTAATGAGCCAAGGAGAAGATTAATAAGGGGGATCTGCATTGTGTGTGTGAGTGTGTGTGTGTTTCTGTGTGTTCTCACATGCCTCCGTATGCATTTGTTTCTTGCTGAGAATGTATTTAATTCATGCACTCACATGCATATGTGCAATGTTTAATTGTAATATATGCGTTCATTATGCCTATGGTAGTAAATTGCATCAGTACAAAATAAGCAACTATTACATATTATTTAAAGAAGGAATTAAGATTAAGATGAAGTTTAGGGTAGAAAAGCTACAACATGCAAGCGAAAAAATGCCTAGCCTGTCTCATCTCATTGGTGAATCCTGTAAAGAGTTTTGAAATGCCTGTGATTTAGGTTTTCTCTTCTCTGCAATGTAAATCAGTTAGTGAATAAATGGCCTCATGGCTTCATTAATATGTATGCCCATGCAAGCTTGCCTGCAGCCCTCTGATGTCAACGATGATTTGGAACAAACGGGACGCTATTTGGGATGGACGGGGAGGGGTCACAGGGTTTGCACTATCAGCAGTGCTGCCTGCACCACGCGCACAACTCCCACAACAACATTATTACTAGGGATTACACGCAACATGAGAACATCATCAAGCCGCGCAAGTACAAAGAGACACACACATCAAGCCCCATCCAGGAGTGAAATGCACACGCTGCATTGACTCTGGACTCCGGCCCAGACATGGGAATATGTCCCAACCGATGTCACACATGACTACCCCACTAACAGGAGCAGGAAGGTTGCTGTGTAAATGAGTTGAAATAGATGGAGAAAAGGAGGAAGGGAGGGTACTGACATTCAGTGGGCAATAAGCCCACTTATCTTCCCTGAGGTCCCGTGTTCAGGTCAAACTAAGCAACACTTGGTTAGCATACAGATGTTGAGAGCAGCAGCACTGGGTGAAAGTCAAAGCTGCATTTGGTACAAGGCCAGTGACAGCGAGGCCTAATTGCTCCTTCATCATGAGTCATTCTGTAGACTGTTCATGTGCAATTAGTGAATGATTCAATGAGTGTGTTTGTGTGCGCACGTAGGCACGTAAGCATGCGTGTGAGCACTCCAGCTCTGGGGATTGCACTTTGATGTGTTTCCTTTATTCTGTCCTCTGGCAGATGATACTGCTACGTGACTCGGGGGGTGTGGGGGCATGATGTGTGAATCAGCCTCAGCTGTGCACTGGGAAGCGTTCGTCATCGGCGGGGCTGGCCCTGCATCTTTTTGAGGGAGGCTAATGGTGCATTCACGTCATGTAGTCGTTAACATAACTACCATCCTCCAATGGTTTTCATGTCAACACTCAACTAGTAATTATAACTAGGAGTCTTATAATTTTGTGAAAGCTCTGATGCATCCGACTAGGCTGTAAATAATGCAGAGATATCTGGAAAATAATGTCCTCATATGAGTCACACTCTACTATGAAAGGTAAGTAAACCCCAATTTACATAGTAAATACAACTGGTTTTACCACTGATTTTGGTAAATTAACAGTTAAATAGTGTTACCTTTTGACATAGACTGAAAAAAATGTAATGGCAGTGTAGATGTGTAATAAATCCACCATGCACTTTGTTGAACTCATTTGCGTTTTTTTATCCTTGCAAGTAACACCCAACTGCTTCCTGTTCCAACCGCAGGCGGAAGTCCGACCCCCTTTTAACCCTGTTGCTAAGGAACCATGACAACACATTCTACAGGCAGCTTCCTTAACCTTGCTGTTCAAGTTTAAATCTGGCGTGAATGCTTGTTGTAGTGATGGGAATCCTCTCTTCTACCTGCCTTTCCATATGATGCAAACACAGCATGAGCAAGACTTTTGACACTGAATTATAATCTTCAAATTATTGCAAGTCCTCCAGAATATCTTGAGGAGGATCCTGTCCTGTCCGGAAAAATCTCCGTAAAATTTTTCTTTATGGGCGCCCCGTTAGCTCACCATATAGAGGGTGTACCACACATTATCGAGCGCAGGGGCCTGGGTTCAGTTCCAGCTTAAGGCCTTGGCTGCATGTCATCCCCTCTCCCCTTCCTGTCTCTCTCTACAGTTCCTGTCCAATAAAGTATAAATGCCTAAAGAATGTTTCCATACACCATGAGGGATGCTTTCGATTCTTGATATTATACAGTCGGAATGCTGTTGCTCTGACATTCTCAGAGGTCACAGTAAGGTAAGGACGACAGTGTGGTTTGGTAAGAATGAACACAAATAGAAAGAGAACAGTAGAGAGTTGAAGGTGCTCCAAAACCGCTAAGGCTCGTCTGAAGTGAGGACCATTTAGACTCAACATGCATGGAATTTGCATGAAAGCATGAAATTTGATGTTTGAGTCTACATGGTCTCATAGTCCCCCGACTCACTGATAAATTAGGTGCTTATTCCAGATTTTTGTCAGCTGAGTCTTAATTGTCTTCACTTCAATCAACCCTCTGTTTTGCATATTGAACCTTTAATTAACTTTAACTAGTCCGGCTCAGTGCTGTATTCATTTGACAAAAATGAAAGTATGCTCTAATAGAAAATGATTGCATTTTATTAGAATGTTAAAAAATATGTATATTGGGTCGATTTTAGGTCTCAAACAATCAGGTTTAACAGTATTTGAGGGTAAAATAATTTTTATGTTGTATATAGGGGACTAGTAGGTAAACCCAAGGAGTTAAACTACTGACTTTTTCACTTATAGCTAAGACTATTTGTCATTAAACATCCTTTAGAAAGAGTATACGGATGAACACTATGTTTAGATTGTAATTTGTACTTTCACAGTGAGACTTAATAGTCAGTATACAGAATAAATTGAGAGAATTTAACTGCACATAATTTTGTTGCTGCTTTTCAGCTGCTTTCAGTCTTTTGTTTTTTCTTCCTTTCGTTAGTTCCTTCTGTTCTTGCCTCAGATTAGTTTCTAAAGCAGCCCCTCTGTCATTTAGCTTTACCCCAGAGTTGTCAACTCACTCTTTAAATAATATTTAAAATTGAGACAAAGCAAAAGAAGTGAAAATTAAGCTCTTTCTGAAAAATAAAATCCACATACATTCCCCGCTATGAATAAAGGCATAATAAGTGTCAGTTGCTTTATTGTTCATAAATGGAGCTCCAATTAAAGCAGGAGGCTTTGTCTTGCTAGAGCAAAGAGACTGGCTCATTTACTGTACCACTTCCAACATCTTGAGAAGTCATGACAGATAAGGAACATAGCATCTCTGTAAAACTCCCTGACAGTGATTGGAGCGAGAGAGACTCGGGGATAGCAAAAACAATTCCTGACATGGAATTGATGAATACTTCTCATGTGTACACAAAAGCCCCAGAATAAAGCCATTTACAGGAGATTGAAATACCATAATGCTCTTAGCTTACAGTATATTGCTGAGCTAAGTCTCTGAAGGCCTCGTGTCCTTAGTCATATAGGGATTTAAATGTATTGTATTCACAATGAGGAAGGAAGAGAGAAGGAAGGAAAGAATTTGTGGGGTTCGAGTGCTTTGGGGGACTGGATTTATTTGTCTTTTCATCCATCTAATACTCATATGGGTAAATCTGTCTGGTAATAAAAACATTCGAGCAGAGGGTTGAATATTCTCTAAATCTAGTGTAAAGCAATGCAATGCAATGAATAAAAGTTCCTAGAAAGCCGTGCATTTTTCTTTTGTCTGACATGTGACGCGTGCGCTGTGCTGTCTGGAGGCTGGGCGAGGTGTAGGCCCGGCTGCCCGCAGAGCCCACAGCCTCACAAGACAGACCGAGTGAGCAGAGTTGAGTGGCCTTTCTCCTGCCGTTAACGCTGCTTGTCGAGCAACATTACTGTGCATATGGTCAGTCTGTTCCCAGGCGGCCAGGCTGCACACAATCATGCAGCACTCAGAGCTGCCATCTTTGCCCGGGCAGGCAAGCTGGTGAAACACACACACACACAAACACACACACACACACACACACTGTAAAGCGTCTCCTCTTCATCCATCTGCCCTACATCCCATGATTCCAGTTGACAGCAGCAGACGTGTCACAGCTGGCTCCGAGATCAAACTTGAACAAAGGTAAGGTAATGCCAAGTAGGTCACACGCCTTCTTGAATGCTCCAATCGATTTTTTTTAAAGACACATAAATGCATTTTTCACATTCTGTGTTTTTCTATAAAGCAGAATTAGAGTTATATAGAGTTACAGCCTATTTGCTTATATCTATGTTGCATTTCCTCCAGTCATTATGCAGTGCTGGCTGACTGAAACTCAGTTTTTATTTATTCATTTTTCATTGTTTTTAAATACCAACTTTAAGGTCAAGCCTGTTTAAAATTAATTACTCTCCCAGCTAACAACACAGGCAAGGTTGTGACAATAAAGTTTGTAATGCGACATGTTTTTGAAAGAGTTTTTCTTGGCACAGACTTCCATCTCTTCCTTCCTTCCTGTATCAGCTGACTGACAGGAAGCACAACATAATGTAATAACAAAGAATGTCAGGCCCTGAAATATTCTCTCCCCCAATGAAAGGTCTCTGCGTGCACTGATATGAACACACACAATGAAATAATATATCAGTGAAACCAAATTAAGGGCTCATCATTACTCTGATTGATAATCTAGTTTAGCCACTTTTATCCACAGTGTACAAAAGAATGGCAGCAAATTTCTCTTGCTTAAGTAGGAAAATAATACTTTACATTTCAAATTGGTTAGACACCACGAGGAATAATGTAAAACAGAGGTGCAACAAAATGATTAGCACAAACTCACAGTCTTATCCATTAAGAATTTGGAAAATTTAAGGCTGAATAGATCTTTCTACTCAGCCTGTTGGAACAAAGTGAAAGGAAAACTGCATTATAAACTCACTGGAAAATGTAAAGGTGCAATACGTACAATTTCACCGTCCAAATACTACTAATAACGACTCAATAATTACTTCAGATGCTGCAATTTCAGGCGTTCAAATTTCCCTTTCTACTGTTTACCATTTCCTCACATCCACCTATTTGCATTTTGGTGTCCTGAGTCATCGACTGGCATCGTAAGACATTTGTTCTCTCAGGTCAAAACAGCAAATGATGAGGCAGTGTTCCTGTATTTTCCATCATGATATATCACCTTTTCACTTTCACTTAATTTTAGATACCCACATAACTCATTTGTTCTCTTACTGCACTTGTCTTTCTTTTCTTTATATTGATTGTCCTCTCTGTCCTTGTGAAGCAATTTGGTATAAAACTTGTTTATGAAGTGATATATAAATGAATTTAACTTGAAACTTTCTGCACACATCTTTTGTTTAACTCTGATACATAGAAATCTTTGCGTGGGCCTCATGTTGCACTCTAATTAAAATGTCACAGATGAAGGGACACATCATGCATATGAATTCATGAAAATATCTAAATAAATAAAATAACATAAAATAATAAATAAATAAATAAATGAATAAATGAAACAACTTCTGTCACATCAAAGGAAGTCCATCAGGGACTTCAGCTGCATTAAATATAAACCAAATAGAGCATAGAAATGAAAAATAAGGAGCTGTTTCGCTGTTATTGTCAAATAAGTTTCATATTCTTTGCATGATTGACCCGACAGTTAAACCTGCAATGAGTTCTTTGAAACACATCTCTCCTGCCACACAAGGTGCGGAGGGCGAGAGGAGTAGGAGGAGGAAGAAAAAAAAAAGTTTAATCTGGTTGTTGCTGTTGGACTGTTCGGCGGTGTCAGATAGCAGGAGTCAAGAGGAAATGACAAGAGGGGCCTCAGATACATACAGAGGAGTGTATCTTAACTGGAATCTATGCTGAATCAAGCGTCCCTCACCTTAAGGCTCATACGGACGCCGTTTTTATCCGAGGGAGCGTGGCGAGGAGAGGGACCAGGAGAGAGACAGCCGCTGGAGGGCATTTGTATCACCAGACTAGGAACAGGAACAGGAGAAATACTGGATCTATTTCTGTGTCAGACAGTGAGCGCGCCCAGAACCCCCACCACCGACACACTTATACACACACACTCACACACACACACAGGGCTACTGGTGGAAGAGGCCTTGGCAAAGCTCCCCTATTTCCTTGGATTTCCATTTTTTCTGGCTGGGTTTCCATTTCGGCATGCACATGTCCTGCAGAAGATGTGCCTATGTGGAAACACAAGTGGTTGGTGAAATATGAGGAGGTAATATTCAATAAAACTATTGAAGAAACTTTTGCAAATCACTGCGACCATTAGCAAGTTTCCATTAACACTCTCCTGTTCAAATTCCGATGGACAACTCGAGACCCCAATGAGAGGACGGTGAGTGGGTATTATTAGCTCTCATCCTTTTTTCCACAATAATCGGAAACCTTCTTCTAGGATTTCTTCTCTGTACAGAGGAGAAAGCCTGGAAACGAGGTTAGGTGGAACAGACATCTCTCCCGGGCAATGTCTCTCAGTCTCTTTCTGACACACCCAAACACACACAAAGTAGATGTGAGTGAAGCTGCTGCAGAGAAACTCTTGGTTTGTGCAGGAACGTCTGAATCATTAAAGGCTGGAACATCTCAAACAAAGGTACCGGTCCGGTCCGTGCCTCTGGCGGCTTTTGCCCATCCAGCGAGAGCCCAGACCAGGTTCAGAAGCTCCTCACTTTCTTTCGAGGGGGAGATTATTCGCCGTCTTTAATAAATTCGGCCCGCCGCCCTCTTCTTTTTCCGTCTGGTCACTTTACCATGTTGCAGGGAGGCAGGGAGGCAGCGTGCGCCTCTGAACACACTTCACAAGTGACTTTATCTGTGTTTGCCCAGGCCGCACAAACAGAAAAGGAAAATAGAGTGCAGACACAGACTCATAGACAAATGCCTCACTCTCTCTCTGTCATGCACACTTATCTTATTGTGTCAGCGGAGTCCTTGTGTGACTTGCTGTAATAGTGTAAGAATAATGCCAATGCTGCAGACCAGGAATGAGCGGCGGGAGGAGAAATCTCAGGAATCCCGGCATTAAATAGCTTAGAATCATACAATCCGCACTGAGTGGCTGCTTTAGTTGTAAATCAGAGATTTAAAGCTGCATATTAAAGTAGCCAGTTCAAGTAACTTTAAAATCCCTGTTCTTATTTGTATGCACAAAAGTGCGAGAGAAGTGAAAATGTGCAGAGTTGAACATTTTGAAAGAGGCCAAGGTGAAACAGCTCTGTCACCGACTGAAAGCCACTCAGCTCAACAGCACATAGGGCGACCGGCTATCCCACATACTGTAGGAAATAAAGAGCTCACCTGTACCTAATGGCCCACAGCTGTGTTTGGCCTAGGAAGGTGACTGGAGGGCTGCAGAGATAATTGCTGTTTGAAAGGTTGGGCCACTGCTGTTTCATTCTGTCCATTTTTGTTGACATCTAAACTTTTTGTGCTAAGCTCTCTCTCTCTCTCTCTCTCTCTCTCTCTCTCTCTCTCTCTCTGTCTCTCTCTCTCTCTGGACGCTATTAGTATTCCCACGGGAGGTCAGTTATTTGGTTTTGCTTGTGTACATCAGTAATTTCAGGCAGTCATTCAGATGGGGAAATAATTTACTGATAAAGCAGGGACAGGCTGATGGAAATTAATCTCGCAGCACTGCCCACGGCACAGGAGAACACTCTGTTCAGGTGGATCCATCTCATTGTCGAGAGCAATGCTGCTCTACTCTACCACTGGTTTGAGATTCAACATGAGCAAGTTGCTAAGTGGAAGAAACACTAGATGTCAGTGTCAAAATGTTGAAATTACCCAGCATTCATGTGGTGTTGGATTTATCAGGTATATGAGTTTCCCATGTCACAACTCGGCCGCCCAAGTAAGTCACGTTCACATGCTTATGGTCGGAAAATTGGATGTTGACATTAATAGAGCTAGCCATAGCAGAGCTAGCCGTAGCAGAGCTAGCCATAGCAGAGCTAGCAAGCGATCTATTTGCTATTTTGGAGATGTTCGTGTAAATGTAACAACAAATTGAATGCCGTAGCAGTTACTCAGATAGATCCATGCCTTTTGAATTTGTCCCTGTGGTTCATTTTTGTCTTTGTTGTATGAAATGTATGTCTCCGTGCTCTCCACGCGTTCGGCCATATTGGAAACAGCAATTGCGTAACAAGTCAGGCAAATTGTGCTGCATCCAGAATCCTGATTTCTCCAGCTGGCACACCTGACATGGGAGAGCGTTCAGGTGGTTCTTCCAGGTGGAAAACACGCAGGGTTACCCTCGCATGTCAGAGTGAACTAAAATATACAAGATTGGTAGATATACAGTAGGTTTTTCGGGTGTAGCAGAAGAAAATCTCCTGCTCATTTCAGACAGGATAACATAAAGAGGTTGTAATAACTGTCAATCACCAGACCTCCCCAGGAAATATTAATGACATCTTGGGAGGGCTTTAGTCTTATCTTTGAAAAGCTGCCTTGTGTGTGAGCGCTAAATGTGCGTATAGCCACATTCTAACTCACGGATGACTTGGTGTGCCTTTTTAGACATTCACTCGGGTTGTTGTGACATTATTAGATGCTGCTCTTTTCTCCCCATCAACATGTTTCCAGGCCAAGTGGATCCATTCCCCACTGGGAGCACTCCAAGCCAAGGTGGAATCTAAGCCCCTATAATCTGCCATGTTATTGAATTAAAGGCTTATGCCTGCTCTTCACAGGCATGTCAATTATTCTCATTTCAATGGTGCACTCACTCATTCCTTTTTCAATTAAAGGTAGATCCCGCACTTAAATGGGAAGGAAGGGACGTGTTGAGTGATGTGTGGGAGGGGGAAAGAAAAGAGAGGAAGACATCATATGTTTATCTCCCTTTCTCCTTTTCTTTCACCGAGCCTTCATTGAAAGGATTAAATAATTTGGTGTTTTTGTGCTGTAGTGGTAGTGACTGCCGACCCGCCATACAGTCAGGTTGTTGGTTTATTCACGCATTTCAAACACACTTCCCTCTCAGCTCACACAACTTCCCCATTGACTCTATCAAGAGAGCACATACACCATCCCCTTCCCTTCTGTTTTGCCTATAACAGACTTTCTTCTGGCAGGTATTAGACTTTCAAAGGCCAGAAGACGTGAATTAGCACTGCATACTCACTGAAGAGACAATTTGTATCTGCCTTTTTGAATTTTGAAGTCAGGTTGCCTGTTTTTTTCACTGTTTGTCAGCATTTATGTGTAGGAGAGCAGGAGAGAAAATTCTCTCACAATCTGATTATACAGGATTTATAAACAGTGTGTGTGTATGTGTGTTTAAATGGAGGTGCAAAAGATATATAACATAAACAAAGAAAAGATACATTTTTTTTCTTGCCCAATACAATATCCTGTTGAGAGGCTGGGGCTTCTCCAATCTGACAGGTGCACAGGATAAAAACCTTGCAGGTAAATACAGAAAGAACTGGAAGATCTCACACACCGTCTACCATCTCCTGATGAAGGTCTGACTGACCGAAACATTGCAATAAAAGCTCCTTTTGCAAGCGCAGACAGTGTGCGGGATCTTCCCGTTCCTTCCATTGTAGGTGTTGAAAAAATCACTTACAATGGAATCTAACTTTAATAGCATGCTGAGTTTTTGAGATATCTAAAACACATCAAAACAACACCCTATTAGGCTGTAGTGATCTCTTTTAAATTACTTTTCCTTTTACTTCCTTGTGAATTGGCCTGGCCTGTATCAGGACATTTTAGTGTGGCCATTTTTTTTTCTTTCTTTTTGTTTTTGTTTTTGCTTTGTTTGATCACAGATGTGGCAGAAGGGAGGGAAGGGAAGCGGCTGAAGGCTATTCTATGTATTATTAAGCCTTCAAGATTTCAGCAGATGGGCCTGGCAAGACACAACAAACAGGGAAAAAGAGGGGGAAAAAAAAAAGAGGGTGTCAGGGAGGTGCAGGGGTAAAATCAGCCGCTCGCCGCCACACAGGCCTGGGTTCAATTCCCAGCAGTGGGGCTGCCAGCTTGGCGGGGCATCACTACGAGTGCAATTGGCCGCGTTCACAGGTGAGAAGCCAGCGAGGGAGTGTGTCCTTGTCATCGCACCAGCAGCTCCTACTGGCTGTCAGGGTGCCTGTTCACTCAGGGGGTGAACCTCCATGTGTAATGCTCTCCCACTGAACCTCCTCGTTGTCAGGTGGGAAAAAAAAAAGAAGAAGAAAAAAAAAGCGTATAGCAGCTCCACATGTGTTGGAGATGGTGTTGAAAATGTCATGACTTATGTCTGTGTAGAGATTTCGTACCTGCAGGTCAACGACCGCTGCTGCCTAGGTCACTGAGCGCTGCTGCTACACACACACACACACACACAGCTCAGGTTAATAGGTACATCACCTTCAGCTGAACCTGAAAAAGGATTGATGCAATACAATCAATCATCATGATGGCGAGGACTAGGAAACAAGAAGGCGCATAGGAGAGTGCAGATCTCAATCAAGGTTGCTGGAATTTATGGCTATATTTGTGCTAAGCCACGCCCCTTTAAGGCAATGTTGTCACAGGACACACCCCTTTCGTGGAAAGGTGGTCAGTGCTGCTTCGGCTCTTGGCCAAGCTCTCCACTGGGTTTCATGATGTTATGCGGATGCATTTGGAAACATGGTTTTTGCCAAGCCCCACTCCCTTTAGACGTCGTGGTTGTCATTGGAAACGCCCCAATCAGCATGGAAAGTGGGTCAGTGATGCCTTGAACAATGAGCAACCTCCCCACTGAGCCCTGGCCGTCGACACGCCCCCTTGAGGCCGATTGGCCCAAAAAGTTAGTCACTTCGTCTCTGGTCCCATGACCAACCGTCCTGTCAAGTTTGATGCAAATCTGTTCCCGCTGGAGGTTTCAGCTCTTCGGTGGAGGTAATAAAACCCAGGTTGAAAATAACTGCAATTATGCTTTCAGACTGACTGTGAAAATGTCTACAAGCTACAGGGCATTTATGGAGCCATGCCAGCTTGGTGTCGTGCCTGTTAACTGTGGGTAAGGAGGAAGGAAAAGTTAGATTATGTAGAATAAGCCAAATAGATTGACTGATTCCGGGGAGGCAAAGTGGTTCGTTCCGCCAGTCCTCCCATGTCCCTTCAGCTAAGTGAGCGCAGACATGGAGGCATACATTATGTGTTGCAGCAGACTCAGTCTGAAGGCTGGAGATGGTTTATACCATTATTTCATTTATTCATCAACTGTTTGTAATATTGTGAATTCATCTGTTATTTGATATTTGAAATACCCAGAAAAACTTGAGAATATGAATTTACTTTTATTTTTATTTATTTATTTTTTAGTACAGACCCAATATCTGTGGCTTGGAAAAAAACACATCTTGAAAGCCGCTGCTTATTTTTGTGATAAAAAATATATTAGACTTAGGCAAACAGTACAGCTCTTTACACTGTTTACTCTTGCCTCTTATGATAACTTAAAAAACACACAGGCTGGCTCGATTGTAGGCTATCCAACAGAGCTGCTGTGCTTTATCATATTTAGGCCCGGTACTTGAATATAAGTTTATCAAGGAACAGCTAGTCGGGATGATACCATAGTGATTTATGTGGGCATGAGCTTTTACGACTGGCTGGCAGCCTTTAAGATTAGTGTAGGCTATAGAATAAAGACCAGTTAAACAAAATACAAAAAAGCCAAGAGCTACTTACCAGAGCGGAGCACTGTCTGTCTGATTTGTGTTTACCATGTTCCTCGGTGGTGCTAAACATGGCACTAAGCATTTATTGCAACTGTTTTCAAAGTGAATGCACAAACTCTGATGATAGATGAAAAAAAATGAGAGGAAAGATGTTTCTTTAGGGATGCTTACCTGTCTACATGTATTAGCGTCAGCTGAGCTCCACTACAAAACAAACTGGGGCTCTGTCCGCTGCATATTAACGGCAACTAAAAACAATTTTTCTTCTTGCATTAACTTAAACAAAACTTACATCATATTGTTTCACAGTGACTGCAAAATACTTGAGGTTCCAGTGATGGTAAAGTAACAAGCTGTCATATCAGCAGGGCTTAGGGTCTATTGTCAGGCAGGATCGAAGGCTGGTCATGCCTCATGTACACTGGATCAGATCAGAGCAAAGTTCCTGCTTTCACACAGACACACACACACACACACACACACACACACACACATAAAAACACCCTGGGAACGAATCACATTTCATCCAAGCATGTGCCGCTGCATTCTCTGCCACATACACACATTCATTCACAAACAAAAGAGCACAGATTGCAAACACATGTTTACGCAAAACCACATTCTGCACACCAGAGTTACATTGATTTCTGTCATAAATGCCCCATTAACCACTCACCTACACACACACACGCACACACGCATACATTCACGTACAGTACACATCTGATTGCAAAGTATCAGAGTGACTCCATTACAACACGCCATGTTTGATTTCTCCTTCAAAATCATGTTAGAATTATAGCTACATGGACATTATCATCCCCAAGGTCTGGGACGTAAAACTGTTAGTGGGCGTAAATAAAATATGAGTGCAATAATGCCATGTGTATCGCATGAGAGGGCACAGGATCTCTGAGCGCCTGTGTTTCCATCAGCGGGGCTGCAGCCTTGATTGATGAGGCGATTGAGGCTGGGGAGTTTGCGACAAATCAGCAGTGTTGTTACTAGGGTTGGCTGGCTCGCCTTTATACGCCTGGATTTCTACTGTGTGTGTTTCT
>OMLF01013421.1:0-13128 GCA_900302615.1 Holocentrus rufus | reverse complement strand
AGTGATCCAGTTAAAAATGTTTTTCATATGCTAGGAAGACTTTTCAAGACCTTGTGTGTAGATGGAGTGAGAACGCCCTGTTTTTGATCATTTAGTGTATCAGTCAGTACTCCGATGAATTGATTTACTGTTTAAACCAAATGAATCGGTTGAGTCGTTAGTTACTATAACTGAACGTTCATACAACATACCACATAATATGCATTAAGTGCAGCACATATGCTTTGAACTCGATACTTAGTACATTAACACCACAAGTGATGTGTGTTGTGCAGCTGGCTCAGACTGTTTTATTTTACCAAATAAACAACTATGCAATGTCTGCTGCATTCAGTGTTGTGAAGAAGTAAACTCACTCCAGGAAAGTATTCAGTACAGTCCAGCCAAGAACCAACGTGGCACTAAGTCATGTTTTGAGCCATAATTCAGAAACAATCATGGCCTTTTGAGGTTTAGCCTATACAGATAAGCAGTAATACAATGAACGATACTTTAAAATGGTCTCTCCAAGCTGCATATATCATGTCTTGGTAGTGACAGTTTTTCTAATAAATTCTATCACCACATTATAGAAGACATAAAAAATGGGACCTCTAAGGGAGCTCAATTTATCAAATGTCTGGCAGGTGGTTTGCAGACCTAGAATCAGTTTGTCCGTTCAGCTCATTATCAAGGAGACAGTGAAGGAGACTTTGTCAGTCATACTCGATCAGCGGATCCTACTGTTACCAAGTCACACAGTTTGATCAAGATTTTGACAAGTAGGAAGTTTCTCACATTGTGTGTTTATGTGTTTGATGTGTTTGTGTTTTAGCCTTGTGAGTCAAAGCTGGAGCAGCTCCTCCAGGATGTGCTGAGTTACGCCATGCTGGTCATCCTGGGCTTTGCCATCATCAAGGTAAAGCAATTGTGATGTGCATTACCATTAAATATAAATGACTCAGCTGTTGTGTCAGCTTATTTTGAAGCTGCATACCATGTTATGCAACAAATGATGCCTCTTTATAGCTGAAACATCCCATAATGTATTCCATGCGCTGCTTCCCTAGTGCATTAATTTTCTTAGGCAATATAAACCATGTTTATGTTTGTGTTAATGAACAGAGACAGAATTCTCATTCACCACAGTCCCCAAGAGCTCATCCCACTGCATAATCTGTACAGCTCCAGAAGACAGAAAATAGATCCCAGGGTGATTTTCTGGCTTAGAGCTGATTGTGACACTGTGTAATGTGAAACTCATTTGGAGGCTTGCATCATTTATTTGTGTTATGTTGCAGTTGTTTGAGATGCTAAGTGTGTGCGTGTGTTTTTTTCTGATTTTCTCTTTCTTGCCTGTTGCAGTTCTTTGGGATGCTGAGTGTGTGTGTGATCACCTGTCGAACCGGCAGCCGGAGGAGCGGCTACCAGTCGCTTCACGCCTGAGCCGCTCCCTGCGTCGGTGGTTGACTATAACATGTCAAAGGACGCTGCAGAGGAACAAGATCCAGCTCCAAGAGGGCAACCACTGCTTTCTCTTCTCTTCTCTTCTCTTCATTTTTTCTCTTTTCTCCTCTCCTCCTACCTGCCACCTCCCTCACCACTGATACAAATGTGTCTGCACGTTGGTGAATGACATCAATGTTGTCATTCACCAATGCGCAGAAACACTCTGGCCACCGACCCACATTATTTTAAGTTTTAACTTGTGGCAGATGTAAAATTTATGTGTCAGAGTCTGAATCTGAAGTGGAGCATATCTGAGTGTTCCTCTTCAGATGAGATCCGCATGAATGTTCCTCACACTTGTCTTATCATCTTTTTTGATCTGGGGCATGGCTTTCGATGTTGAGTAGAGGCAGATCTGCAGATTTTAATGACACAGTAGTGAACGTTGTCCTACGGTTGAGCTCTCTTAAGTTTCTGTAGTGCCTCGGCACAACCACTGCCTTCTTTTGAGACCGTGCAAGTGATGGTAGTGTGTAACATATCATTTTTTAATAAAATGCATCCTCAAAAAGCAGAAAAGAGAAGCAGATGATATTGGAAATACCGCTTTCAGTGCTGTTTGGGTGTCACTGAACAGTTATGTGACTATATCAAGCGTTGACTTCATTACCTGACGAGGGGTCAGATAACACGCTTTCAAACTGCTTACTCTCTCTCATATTTAACACTCCAGGCAACAAGCAGATGATCATGGGATTTTGAAATGATTTTATGTATGTCATCACTCTCTAGCCTGCTGGGACAAATGGTAATGCTCATAGGTACTGTTTGATTCAGGAAACTAGTTTGGATTTTGTTTGCTTGAAGCCTTGCCATCTGAAGGTTTTTTGTTTCTCCTGCTGACCTACAAAACGGAGAGCATGAAAGGAAAGAAACAACTTATTTTAGACATCAAGGCTTCTCCATGGAAACCAAACTATCTCGCCTCATCACATCAGAAGGATGTTATTGTTTCGAACACATTAGAATGATGAATGAATTTAAATATATCTTACAGAGCTGTTTGTGATTGCATTATTTATAGCCAACAGAGAGAATATGTAGTATTTTATGGTCAGTTAACTATTGTGTTAAGTTACAGTTCTAAATAGTTTGGTTGTGTATATTATGTTTCTGAATTAAAAAGAGTGAACTGTCCACAATGATTTATGGGTAGGTGTAGTTCTATCTGTTTTTTTCATTGTCTTGTCTTTTGTGTTGCTTTTTAAACTTTGATGTTCTTTGATGATGTTTTTTTAGCAAATTGCTTGACACACTCACAGTTGCACACATATTATCATATTATTATCAAATGTGGTCTCATGTGGTCACAATAGCATGATACTTTGGTACCAAAACAGCTTTCTAGTTTCTTTTCAGCAAGCAGGTTATTATTTTTTTTTATGTACATTCAGAGCGGTGCATTAGACACAAGGCATGTAGGTTATCTCTCTCTGACCTTCTGACACCGCTGATATGGAGGCCCTTGCTTTACATACGGGAGATAAGAGTGTTCATCCAAGACAAGCCTTGTCAGTGCTCAAACAGATACATAAGAACATAAAGTCCTGTGTAAGCCGGGAGCCTCATAGTCATCAATCTTCAATGTGCACAGGTCAAAGGATACCTCACCTGTTCATTCCACTGAATAGGGAAGGCTTACTAAAATAATTTGTCAGTGTGTTCATATTTAACATATTTAGAGGTGAGGTTTTGTTCTTTTGTTTTACCTAAATTGTACACATAATTATGGGATATATTTTATCACACTCTCAAATCCCCTCCCCAGCCCAAAGATTACCCTTTGACCTTAAATAGTGAAATCAACCACCATGTTACCCACTTAAATTTTTCCCCTTTGCCACTCCCCACCCCTGTAATAGACACTGTGCCTTATATCATCACAAATTTGTTCATAAAAATACGCCTTCTATAATCACTTTATGTCATGTTGTAATGAACAAGAGCAACCTGCAGGGAGTGCTAAAGATATGGTTCGTTCATGCATCAGGAATAACAGCCTTGTTGACAGTAGAGGGGCCAAAAAAAAAAACTAAAATGTACTCACTATAGAGAGTGTATTAGTCTATGTGCATACACTCATCATATATGAAGTTCAGATGGCATACATTTAATCTGGCTTATTTTGAATTATCCCTGTAATATTGGAGGAACAAAATGCATGAATATGGTACCAAAATGTATTAAAGTTTAAGTTTCAAATGATTGGTCTAAATAATGGGATGTCCAAAACAGGCAAAGGAAAAGAAGACATTGGACATAAGAGTTCATTTACAAAAACAGATAAATTCCCTTCCTGGAAATGAATGTTATATGTGCTGCACATACTTTCCGAATCCAAAACTCATGATTTTGTCACAAACGCCAACATTACCTAATGCATTAGTTAACTATTATGATTTTCTTGATTGATATTACCAGGAAAAATCATGGTTTTAAATGAAGTGGTTAGAAAAGAATACACTCTATCCATATCTGTTTGGAAAAAGTTCCATTTTAAGTCCCACACAGTTCGTTTTGAGACTCTTTGCTGCCTAATTTGCAGTTCAAACCAAGTCCTCTATCATTTCTCTGTGTGCTGACGTGAATGACCTCGCTGCCCTGCCTCAGTCACTGTCTCCTCTGCTCCCATATCTCACTGCTACATATCTTATTCAGTGCATATCCTTGCTGCTCCAGGCTGTGTTGACATTTAGACAGCCCGCTCTTTTTCACAGACAACTGCTGGCACGCACGCGGCCAGATAACCTTGTCAGCTGCGAGACCTGCTCCTCCCCTCCCTCCCTCTCTTTCTCCTCTCTCGTTCACTCTCTGTTTATCCGTGTGTGTCCGCGTCTGCCTTTTCAACCCCTAATTTCTATGCAGCCGTCACTGCTTCTCTGTCTACCTGTTTCTCTGTCTGGTTTACATTTGATGTGCCTTTGCATTTCCTTTACGCCTCCATCTGTTTTCTGTTCTGTGCTGTTTTGCTGAACTTTGCTCGCTCTGCCTGCTGCACAGCATCTCAACAAGTGTCAACTCTAGATATTCAACCCTAGTAGCAAGGATACCTTACCAAATGCATGTGTGCAGATCAAGCTGCTGTCTTGGGAGACAAATATACACAGTCCTCGTGGGTTCAAGGAGTTATTGATCTGTAGATTACGTGTTGTCAGAAACCAGGAAGACCCCCTTATGTCTGTTTTATTAGTCTCTGTACTTTCCAGTGGCTGTTTAGTTTACTCACAGGCTGGTGAGTAAAAGCATTATTTGGGATTTACAGCAGATACAGCAGGACTGTATTTTGCAGAAAAAAGGCAGGCATTTGTCTTTAGGCTTATATGTGCTGAAGCTTCCATTAAAAACAGGATTAAAAAGATAAGAGTATGCATCTTTACAATATAGATACATTTGAAACGACATTTATATAAAAAAAGGGTTTGAAACATGAAGTGCAGAATATGCAATAATGGTAAAAACAAGGTCAGGAATGAATAAATAAAAGAGATACAGTGCTGTTTGCTGAGGCAGCAGGCTGGCTGTGTGAAGCAACTGTCTATATAGTTTAAGCTGATTTACTGCAAGAGGGATGTTTTAAAAATGGTTTTCTTTTGTTCTCTGTTGTCTGCATTGACATAAAAGAGCAGAAAATATTTTTGACCATACATGATCCAGCGCAAAATGTTTCTTGTTTCATGTCAATCCCTCTGTGAAAAAGACCAGATTTGGGATGAGGTTTGAAATCAGATTTTCTGCCCGTCTTTGAATGAACGATCACATTCAACCATGCGACACTTTTAACTGTTGTTACCTGAGAGATAAAAAAAAATGACTGACAAGGCTGAATTCACCAGGCAAGAGAGGCTTTACAGTACTTATCTTCTCACACCTACAGATGTCCCCCTCTTTCTTCTTTTGGATATCATCTTTCTGGGAGGAAAAAAAAAAAAAAAAGAAAAACCCTTTAGCTACCACATGCGCACACACACACACCCACACAAACGCAGTGAGCTGAGTCAGATGTCGTCACAGGGAAATTTCAGCCTGACCTCTAATTTATTTATTTCCTTTCCTACTTAGACAGGGATCTGTTGGAGGGAGGTAATCTGAGGAGGGGACAGAAACACACACACACACACACACACACACACGCGCGTTGCCCACTGTGCAGTGTTGTGCTGAAGCTTAACAGCCAGAAAGGCACATACAGTTGTTTCTCTGTGTCTGTATAAAGATCCAAGGAGGCTTTAGGCTGCAGCAAAATTCCTTCATCTCACTTATGCAACATTTCTATTACTGAAGGCCTTTACTTGATTTGTTACGTCTCTGCCGGTTTTATTGTGTATCTACCAGCTTTTACATCAAACAGGAGCCAAAGAGCCCTGCTTACTACAGCTGCAGGCCTTTGATAGAAAATATAATATGTGTCTTATGTATGGTAATGAAAAAAGAGAGCTTTTTTATGTGAATGAAAAACTTCTGTAATATCTTTATGTAACCTTGCTGATACAGAAAAGTACATGAAGGAGGTTTCCATATCCCATATACTACACCCATATCAATATGAAATGCATTTGTATTTGGCAAATTCTCATATATGCTTACATACATGCATCTGTTTTCACACATGGACATCGTGTATATAAGTTATATTCAATGTATATAAGCTACATGTATGTTCTATATATATCATTATATATGATGATATATGGGTAGCCCATATATGCTTCATATATGGTTCATATATGACTATATATGTATCATGCCATATATGAAAAGGGGCGTAAATTTCCAATGTTCACAGTTTACATCACAGACCATAGCCTGATGATTAATTATTCCTCTATCAACAATACTGTTGAAAATGAAAATACGGAAATCTTCCTCTTCCCACACACACTCACACACAGCAGCTTTATTAGGATTTCTCCCCTTCACCTGTCTTTTCAGGGCAGACTCCTAATAAATAACAACCACACAGTCGAGAAGGAGCAGATGCTGGTGACAATGTGTGTGTGTGTGTGTGTGTGTGTGTGTGTGTGTGTTTCTGTAAATAGCCACCCACTGCAGACACTGATGTCTCCATTTGTCAGATGCTATCAGTGTTAATTAGAGAGGACAGGCAGAGCAGAGGAACAGAAACACACCACAGACACACAGAACAAAGAATCAAAGGGAACAACTGAATCAGTGCAGATATTATCCATATCAGTTTGCACTGTACAATTAAGGACAGCTGTATGAGTGGCTCTAAGCTTCATCTTTCACTATTCACAGCCCAAAGTCTTTATATCCAAGAAACCTGAATCCTTTTTCTTTTCTTATCTCTTCTTTGTTTCATATATACCAACTGGAGAATTTTTTTTCATGCTGATGTGTTGCTGCGTTGCTTAATTGTACTGAGTTGTGTGAGTCACGGGGGAAGCATGATACAATATTAAAATACAGAAAAAAAACTGTATACAGTAATGCTTACGAGAGCTGATGGAAAATTGTGATGAGATGAGGAAATATTTTATGGCATGATATGGTTGCTTTCAAAACATTGCACAGTTGAGCAATTTTGATGCTTTTATGACAGTTGATTTTTCTTTTATTGTAATTTTCAGATGCATCTGGAGCTTTCCATGGATCAGCAGGCTCGGCATGCTCTTCACTCACAGCATTATGGGATTATGTGAGTCCAGGTATGATCTCCTATAACATCAGCAGAAATCACTGAAAACAAACAAACAACAACAACAACAAAAAAGATGTGTAGCAGGTTTTCCCTCACATTAAACTATGGCAACCCTGCCAAGAGGAGCTCCGACTGTAATTCATTTACTCAAGTTTCAATGTCGGGTTTAACTGTAACTTGGTCTCCATTGTCCTTCCTGAGTCTTTCCTTGAACAAAACCCTGTGGAGAAAGAGAGCTCCCTGTCACAACTGCAACAAAAGTATTTGGCAATTTCCTCTTCGCCACATTCCATTTTTAACCTTCATCCCTCTTGTTCATGCAGTCACACGGCTTGGCTGCATGTCTTCCAGGTGTGGAAGCTGTGCAGCCAAAAGTCTTTTTGACACTAAGCAGCTTCACAGCATCACCTGTTACAGGGTGCAGCACTTGAAGGAGGGATGTTCACTCTCCATGTTCAAAACCACCAGCTGTGTAGTTTCAAGCTCACCTGTCTAACCATTAAGGCACCGCTGGCCCATCATCTGCTACTACTATTGACTTGCATTAGCAAATGCAAACATAATACTTTCATGACAGTCTTGCAACTTCAATTGAAATGTTGCATGACATTTTGCATGATTTTTGCATATGAATAACTGCTGCTGTGTTCCGATGGTTCTATTTACCAAAATGCCTCACCAATTGCGGTGTTACACATTGGGTCTGCCAGCTTTATTTGTGCACCAAAGACAAAATGGTTTAGATTTTCAAAACTTTAATATAACATGATCTTCGAAGTCCATATAGTCCAATTTAAGAATGTTTGTCCATCTCTGTTATTGTGCCATCATGGATCAACTTTTTTGGAGAATTAGCAAAAAAAAATAGGCATTGCATATAATTCAAATGGTGGAAATGTGGCACACGAGAAATACTGAAAATATATTTTGAACAATATTCTAAATGCCTGAAAAATAGCTGAAATGAAAATCCCTGTGTAAAATGGACTTGGCTTGGGGCAAGAAATCTGAGGGGATAAATATTCTAGGCCTTGGTTTGGGGAGTCATTGGCCAAAAGATAAAGTTTCTTGTTATAGTGCCATCATCTGGTTGTTTTGTGTATTTTTTTGTTGCCTGAGTAGTGCAGGAGGTTTGAAACCTATCCATCAAATCCATCAGCTCAAGGACTCTGAGATACAGATCACAGGGGGGAGAAGAATAAGAGGGAGAGGAACAACCAGAAGAAGAAGAAGAAGAAGAAGAAGAAGAAATAGAATCCTAACAAAAACAATGTTATACGGAGATAAACCCAGTAAGGCTGAAACCCTTAATTATGTATATATATATTGCACTTTTCAAAACATAGTTACCAAGTGCTTTATAACAATAAAAAAATAAATCAATGGTGAATAGTTACTGTAAAATAAGTAACTGAAGTAAAACGAGAAACTTAAAATCAAATCAAATTGGGAGTTAATAATAATAAATTAATGATGCAGCAATTTTTAAAAAGCAATTTTTCATAACAATCATTTTATTAATTGTCACTGTCAATAAAAGTGAGTTTTAAGAAGTGATTTATAAAATGATATTGAATCTCCAGCTTAAGTTTAAGTGTTTAGTGTGTCTTTTCTTTTTCAGTCTACACATCTTCATCTTCCTGGAGGAACTTCTGACATTTTGGACAGACTGAAGGGTCTCCAGGTTCATGATACATGAGAAGGGCGAGTTTATCACCTGTGCTGTCAGGGTCAACCTGGAGGCTCAGTGGGCACAAATGTGCTTATAATATTAATTCAGACATGGCTCATAACCTTTGCTGCATGTTTTCCTTTGGAGCTCTTCCTGATGAAGGCATTACATCAGTGTGTCACTTCACACTGTATTCATTACATAGGCGCCCCCCGATTCACCTTTCTGCCTACAGCTGCTGACCTCACTGTTAATCCCCACAGCTATGAGCCCTCTGAACAGTCATTATCTTATTCTCCATGGGCTGCCTCATCTCTCTCTCTCCCTCTCCCTCTTCCTCTCTCTCTCTCTCTCTCTCTCCTACCAGGCACCTGCTCAGGTCTCTGATGGCTCTTATGTGAATAAAAGTGTTGTAAGCTGCTGCTAACCACAGGATAAAAAAAACAAACACTAAAGCTTTGTAACACTGTTGCTATTAGCAATGCACTTGGCATTTCTTGCCTCATTTTGTGGTTAGGTTGTGTATTTTTTTTTTGTCCATGGATAAATGGCCAAATCTGCAAAATATGACATCAAACTGAGATATTTTCAGCACAGCTACCGTGGAGTTTGATAGCAAAAAATATTTCAGTTCTCTAATACATCAATGGTAAATATCAGGTTTTGATATCAGCCTGTCAGAGTCAAGGAGCGAGGGGTTTCTTTCTAGACTCACTATTTTACATCAATGTTCGACGCTCATGCAGGGAGAAATCAATCACAGAAGAGGCAGAAATGCCAATTTCTCCACCAACGGCAGTCTCAGCAGACCATAATGCAATGCAGCCACAAGGCATGTTGTGCCACTCTCACTTCATCTCAACTGGAAAACATCTCACTCTCTTTCTCTTTCTATGTTGTCACTATGGCTTTCTCTACCTACATCTGAATGCAACTAGCCCAGGCACATTCTCTGGGCTTTGTCAAAAATCATTTAATGTTTGAATGAATAACTTAAGTGGAAGCAGATGAGGCAGGGCGAGGGAAAGTGAGCACACCAATAAAGTAAATTACAACACCTCATTACACAGTAACTCCTGGAAGGGACCGAACATCACGGACTGATATATAACACTGCGAGAGTATACAAGGGTGGAAATTTCTTCTCCCTTGTTAAAAGTGTTGGCACAGCTTTATTTTGCTGCACTGCCTTGTCTTGCATTTGCCAGGGATTGCACTGCTGTTTCTCATTCTACTTTTATTTGGATGATCTCAGGAGCGAGTTGGGGTTTTGTAAAGTGGAATGACAAGCTGAATTGACTTTATCATAGATAGATCTTGCATCTGCTGAAGGCTAATCTTTTGACCCATTTTTTCACTTTCATTCTCTCTATCGCCTCCCTGTGTATGAGTCCCTGGGCGAAGTCCTGATCAAATAGGGTCTGGGACCTAATGTGTGTCTGTCAGGGGGTTCTTGGAGGTCCTTGACATGAAAATGATTGAGAACTGCCTACTAATGATTGAGAACAGCCCTACGGCTGTTGTCCAGTGAAAACCATGTATCTGAAGAGTGTCGACTTTTCATAAACTAAGAAAAAAAAAGTTTTTATAGCTTGACAACCACGCATTCTTCAGTTTATCTCATTATTTTTGAAAAGGTTTTGTAATCCCTTTCTCAACCCATAGAGGAGCAGGTGAATCCCCAAATTAAGTTAAAATATGAAATTAACCAAAACTGGAGATACTCATGTGATCAATACCACAAATCCTGTGTTTGTAAGAATGATTGTCTGCTGCCTTAATCATCAAACAAACTGCTAATGAAGCTCAAATTGGCTGAGGAGGGTACAGGCTTGGCTCCAGAGGAGTGAATGACCCCTCCAACTATTATTATATTATTATTTTTAGGTGACGTTCCCTTTTCTTTTAGGCCTCATCAGGCTTGGAGACCAGTAAGAAGCAGGAACCCTGACCTCCTCCCAGTTTATTAGTTGGGGAAAAAAATAACTGAATTGATCCGGGTTCAGGGAGGAGCATGAGGTCAGGTCAATGTATTGGCAGTGCTTGAGCTGAGAGAGAAGGATGGAAAAAGAGGGAGGCGATGTAGAGGAGAGAGAGGGGGGCTAGGGAGAGAAAAGACATAGGTGTGGAGGAGAGATAGATAAGCAAGAGATAGGAGGCTAAGGGAAAAAGGAGAGAGAGCGCGAGGAGAGAGAGAGAGAGAGAGGAGAGAGAGAGAGAGAGATGGATACTTAATCATGCGTGGTGCAGTGGGAAGCCAGTCAGCTCGGTGTAGCTGCTGCAAACAGTTTCGCCTCTGAAGCAGAGTGATCCCTCTTCCTTGTCAGATCAGCCCTCAGCGGTGTGAAGCTCTGACACAGAGCGGACCGACAGGCGCCCAACAATAACCAGCACCTCTATCACCAGCCCGCGTCTTATCTCGGCGTATCGCCCCCAGCCAGTGCCAACCATGGGCTGTCCTCCTATCATCTGAATCAGAGATGTGCTGTTGCACTTTCTTTGTGTGTGAGGACTGTATCTGTCACATCTTCCCCCCCGGATCTTTGTTTGTGGACGGCAGGCTGCGGCACATAACGCTCCGGTGAGTGCTGCTGGCTGGCTGCTGTTATCTTTGCGTGTAGTTTTTCTTTTTTTTTTATTCTATGATTGTTATTTATTGTCCGCCGCGTACGGGTCGATACGTGGAGGCAGATAAAGAGATAAACGTGAAGCCTTTGAAAGAGAGAATAACACAGTCCGCTTCATTGACCTGTTTGGTGTTTGTGCACTTTTGGAAATTGGGCTGGTGGTCTATTTGACTAAATGCACTTATATCTGCGTCTAAATCTCACTATAGGAGCTGAGTGTTTTGTTCCGACACGGGCGTTACTGTGTAGGCACACAAAGGCAGCTGCATGAAGCCACTGTACAGAGGGGGTGCAGCCTGTTCCCATCAACTGTAATTACCTACAGCTTTGTTCAGTACCTGTTTCGATAAGTAAATAAACATAATAAAAATGCCATAGACACGCATAGGCAGATGCATAAAGCCACCGCATAACAGAATATAGTCTTTCCCCATCTGCTATCAGCAACTGTGCAAATTTGTTAATGGCATCTTCATTTAAAACAAGTGCAGAGTGTCTAGTCCTCCCACAAATGCCGTTTTTACTCTTTTACTATAAGATAATATTTTGTATTTGCAAACATATATACCCTTGTGTGTGTGTGTTTGTGTGTTCAATTAAGTCTTCAAAATAGTAAATTAATCCGTTGCATCAACCCACTCAAAGACACGGTGGAGAATTTGGATTATCAGTGTGTATTTTTGTTGCATAAGCTTAAGAAATATGGAGAATAGACGTGAAAAGAGCACAACAAGCGCCATCTCCAGTGGTTATGCATTATTTATAAAGTTAGCCCAGTGTTGCACCTCCCACCCCGCACCACTGTCAACTCTCTCTCTCTCTCTCTCTCTCTCTCTCTCTCTCTCTCTCTCTCTCTCTCTTCTCACCTTACACTGAGAAACTCTGACCGTCAGGGTGGACGTGCACAGATGAGTTTGAGGTTGCACATCCACATACAGTGGAAAGATGACTTTGATGAAAGCCGTTGCATCATTTGTGTTAAGATGCAAGACCTTACAAACATACGTATAGTGGAGGGTGTGATCTGAAATTATTTCAAAGACATGTTTCAGTTCAGAAAATGCTTGTGAACATTTTCCGAGCCTAAAATGAGACAGCCGAGATACAAGCCTGCCCTCAAGCTGCTGACACTAGAAAGATTTATTTTATAGGCTTACAGATGTTTGTTTGAGCTCTTACAGCTCAGTGATCTAAAAGGAACAAGATGAACTTTGTTTTTATTGACAGGTTCAGGGATGGAAAGAGGACCAAAATATCCTACTTAACTAGAGCTTCGGATTCTTTGCTAAACATTTGAAAAAGTAAAAATGTGACCAGAATTGCTGGTGCAAATATGTACTTATAAATAAAACTAAATGTACTGACTGTAAATGTGGCTGAGTTAGCAACATATCTTGTTATATCATGTATCCTCTTTCCTATGTAATGTAGAAAAGATGACAGAGCAGAGTCAAAACTTGATCATTTTCATTGATAAAAAAATGTAGCCATGTTAATCTATTTCATTCAGTTAAACTGTCTGTCTACTCGAGTGTCAACAGTTCAGCAGCTTGGTATAGAAGATATGCAGACATTATTGTATCAATGTGATTATCCTCTGTAAGCGTATTAAATTGCTTCTGGAGATTAGGCTGTATGGTCATTCAGTGTTACGCAATATCACCCTAAACAATCATGCCACA
>OMLF01013418.1:0-24753 GCA_900302615.1 Holocentrus rufus | reverse complement strand
TTGGTCCCCCGTTCGCCTCAGAGTACAGACCGACTGCTGCCATGTCCTCATCTCACCTTTCAACAGATCTGCTGTGCCTGCGCTGCAAGTGTGGTACTTCCAGACATATGAATAGATACACTCACAAAGACAAGGGCGCATTTTAATCATTGCAATTACCACACATATTTTGTCTAAAGAAAATGCAACCCTACATGCCGACACCATGGCTCTCGGACAATACCATGTAGCCTGTCTCTCCAGGTCCACTAAGAATAGCTCCGCCCTGAGCCTTTTGCGAATGCCTCTCTCTGTTATTGAGAAGGACAGGGATGGAGCTGCTGGCTCCCTTTATCACAAGGGCCTGTCTACACTGACATGACACAGCATTATCCTCCACCTTCACTGGGCACCTTCTGCATATTTATCACCCGCCTTCCTGCCCCCTCTCTTTCTCTTACCCACTGCACTTTCTTCTCTCCCCTTGCACCTTTGTATACCTGTCTCTGTTGTTCTATTTCCATGCCTTTGATAAGCTCGCTGCTCTAAACCTAGTGCCCTTCATTTCATAGCTGCTGCAAAGGTTGTTTACTGTGCGATGCCATTCTCAGGAATGTTCGCTGGGCTCTGTGAATCTTTCATGATGCTGCAAGCTAATGTTTTTCCAGGGGAGACTCGCTGCGGAATGTGATTGATCTTTGAGAGGAAAATATGCATAATGACTACTGAGATTTATTTCCAAGAAATGCCAAAAGCTCATCTACCCATCAAATAACGTTTCACCTAAAACAAGTGGTACAAATGATCTCTTTCATCGTGTGTGTCACTGCAGCGGAAGACTAATGCAGCCTCATATGGTGGCAAAAAAACATAATTAGACACTCTTGTTGCTCTTGTTTGGGGTGTGCGAGTTGAAGTGAGCTTTTTTTTTATGCCTATATCTCAGAGGCCTCCGTTGGCCCATCTGGGGCAGTCTGAAATGTAAAGTGCTGAGGATGAGCTTGCCAAATGAGTCAGTGACTATTTTAGATGAGCCTAACAGACTGATAGTTTAGGGTGGAAGATAGAGAGGGACAAGACAGTGGGATTGATGGGGTGAGTGTAGAAGACAAGGAATTGGGGGATAACGCTGTAGGGCAAAGAGGGTAGAGGACTGCAGGTAGACGGAAAACCCCCGTCTGCTATTCTAGTTGCTGGATGCGACCTGCATTCAGTATGACGTATCTTATGAACTCATTCTGTCTCGCTTTCTAACAGGTGTTTTCCTCGCGTGTTTATAATTGCATCCCTGGATGGAGCCGCAGCATTTGTATTCCCCCTGCTCCTCCCAAAACCCCTGGCATGCTGGTTCCCTTATAACATCCAGACAGCCTGTCATCCTTGGAAACTGCTGGTACATCAAACATATTTGCATGGATTACCCACAGTGCAACAGCGATCCTGGGAGTGAAAGGGAATAAAGTAGCCAGATTATTCTGTTAGATCTCTCACAGCAAGGGAGGGAAGAAGAGGGGGGCGGTTTAAAGGACAGAGGCCAGTCCATTCCTCTATTTTTTTCTCGATTGAGACAGATGTTAGGGAAGCTGAGAGGAAAACAGGAGAGAAGGTTCTGGTGAGATTTTAGGGGGACATCAGGTCTAGGGAGTGACGTTTTAACCAGCACATCATCAGTGGGCAGGCAGAAGGGGTTTTTAACATAAATTACACAATATGCAGAGTGCTTTCCCCTCCAACTCGCCTCTACAACTCTGCCCTCCTGCCACTCTCCGCACTTCCCTGTCTTACAAATCTCAACTCATAAATCCCAAGTTTCAGGCTCTCCCTATCTCCAACTTTTCTCTATCAATTTGCGCTCTCCAGCATTGTTCTGCTCACCTAAAATAGTCGCTGACTCAGGATTAATGCTCATCTACTTAAATATTTATACAAGTGAGGAAGCTATCTTCTCGATGACTTCACCAAGGATGAAATCACTTAATACTCTCCATCGCACACTGCAGTTTCCAGAGCTTAGGCTAAACAGTTTCTTCCTCTCTGTACGATAAGCCAGTGGTTCTCAAAGTGGGCTCATGTTATCCACGCTGGGCTCTGTGAGGGTCTTCCACAAAAATTAAGAACAGTTAACTTTTCAATTAAGGGAAAACAGAACACGTGCTCTGTACTAAGATGGTACAGTTTTATTGATTTCTCATTTGAGGGCAAAGCGGGGATAGAGGATTTTATTTTATTGATGCGTTTTATATTATTTTTAGTGTCTTGTGAGTAAGAACAGACATTCAAATGGAAGAGTGAAGTGAAACAAAGAACAGAAGAGACTTTTATTGGGGTTATATCTGTAGCTGAACTCCAAGACAGAGCCATAATTTTGTTGTGGCCCTCGGATAGGCCATTAACTCGTTGGTGATGTCATCTCTGGACACTGGGCAGACACTCGCCTTCAGCTCAGCAGGTCAAAACATCCATCTGTGGCTCCTGTCTCCCACTGCTGTCAAACACATCAATTGAATCAACTCTGAAAAGTGACTCTCAAGTTCTATAAGGTCAAACAAAGCATGAATATTGTTTGCAAATGCCAATAACCTGCCACTTCATCTATGTTTTTTCCTAATTTGTTTGGATAATCTATGTGGTGGTATCCATTACAGTGGTTATGAGACAGATGAGAGAGGTTTTCGAAAGGTCAACGGGGGAAATTGCCAAATGGTCTGGCTCAGAATCTCATGGAGTCAGCCTTAATCTGCAGGGTGAAGTAGTAAAACCATTCCACTAAGTACCTTAAGTAAATGAATGGCGAAAGCATGAACTTTCATAATTTCCTAAAATGATCACATCACAAGTTGGCAACAGCGGCCAGTTGTGTTTGGGAACCACTCAGTTCTCTAGAGCAAAGCTGCAAAAACACACACTCTGTAGACCAGTCAGTATTTATTGCAGAATGATAATGATACAGAATATGGATCGGTGTTTTGTCCCAAAAACAAACCTGTGCCAGGCTATCTGATGAGTATTTGCATCAACAACTTAAAGCAGCCAACAAGATGCTAAAGAAACACACACACACACACACACACACACAGAGAGAGAGAGAGAGAGAGAGAGAGAGAGAGAGAGATGATGACTTCATTATAGCTTTAACTGTATTAGTTCACCTCTGTATTTTGCTTTATAATGGTCCTTCCCATCAGTGGATAATTTTAGTTTATTTCTCTGTAATGATGCTAACCCAGTACGGTAAATCCGGCCCACTGAGGCTCATCACAACACAATCCCTCAGTGCTGGATCAGCAAAACAGGCTCTATACAACCTTTACATTTCAATGCCATCACAACCAGGGTGTAACAAGGACAAGCTTTCAATGTCAACCCAAGGCAGCGCATGTAATGAAGCATTCAGTGTCAGGCCGTGTAGGGAAAGCTCGGATAGCTACCAACATGGCATATATCAACACTGAGCTCTTTGGATAAATATAAACAGCCAATTGGTTTACTCTGCACTGTCCACTGGAGCATGGGGTGTTAGATATGCACAAATAGCAAATTCTCATTACTGCTGGCTTAGAGTGGATGAATTTTCTACACTCTCTATCTTTCTAACTGTCTCTCTCTTTCTGAGGCGGTCAAGAGAGGGCATCTGTTTCAGTTTTCTCTAAGATAATGCCATGACTTTCAGCTACAGACTAAAAAAAGGCTTTGACAGCCACTTTGTCTTTGACCCTCCATTTTTCATGTTCCTGCTTTTTTCCTCTTCATATTAGCCTCGTTGTCTCTCCCTCCTCTCCTCCCCACTCCTCTCTCTCCCTGTGCCCCCTCCTCTCGTTCTTCCTGACAGATGACTGGATCTTATTTACGGCTGTGACACTTGTCAAGGCCTGCCAGGACCATGATATAAAACAGCTAGCTCTGGACATGATTTCTCAGCATCATGCCATCCAAACGCAGATCTGAAAAACTTGACATCCTCCCTTCAGTGCTTGGAGGTCATTGAGGTTTAGCAAAAGCATCTTCTCTCTCGCTCTCCCTCTCTACTTTCTTACCCTCCCCTCCTCAAACCCCTCTGTCTTATAATCCCCTCATATTTAAGAGTTCCTTTAATGTTCTGTCCAGTTTCCCCCGCTCCCTTGGCTCTACTCCCTCCCCCATTTCAGCCTCTGCATGCCTTCATCTGACTCACTGCCCCTTCCCCCCATCCCCGTTCTCTCTTCCAAATCTCTCTTTCAGCTGTAAGGTATTAGAGGGCTGGTATAGTGTGGTGTAGGGAACGGTACAGTGCGAGTGGTACAGTTAGAGGGAGTGCCAGTCGTACCCCCCACAGCAATGCCACGCCATCTGCAGCCCTGGCACACAAAGCTCCCATGGCTCCCATTCTGCTCCAGCCACCCCTCCGATGGCAGACGTACGCGCAGAGGAAGGAAAAACACCAACCAAAATCCCCCCATCCCCCATCTCACCCTCGCATGGCATCTCTCTCCCTTCTCCTCCTCCTCCACTTCCTTTTCCTCCTCACCCTCCTACGTGCACGCTGCACATGGTACTACTGCCTGTCTCCCGTCATTTCTTTTCTCCAGCGCACCGGGTGAGTTCCCTCTCGCCACTGCTGCCCCTTCAAACCTCAAACAGCCCTGGTAACACAGTCCTACTTTTTCCTCCTCTCTCTTACATCTCATCTTCCCGTCTCCTTTAGCCCCTCGCTCCCTTTTGCCTTTATCTCATGCACTCCACCACGTCCCCTGGTGACGTAGCTGGCAGGAGATGAAAGGGAGGAGTTTCGTGCTCCGTTGTGCTTTTGTAAGCAAGCATTGACTGTACAGTAACAGTGGGTTACGGTGGACTGGTGAAAGCACCCCCTCTGCGGTGTTACACATCACTGACATTACTCTATTACAGCCCAGCAGGCCACCACTAGATCAAGCTTGGGCTTAGAAGCTGCTATGTGGTAAATCTCAAGCTTGTTGAGAAAGCAGAGCGATATCTGCTAAGTGTGTCAAGACAGGGAGGGTGTGTTATGGCCTTTAAGACTGTTCTATAAAGAGGGCAGGGTTCACTGGTCTTTTGGTCCAGCAAGGGAGCAGATGCTGTTCAACCAACAGGCTCATTAAGCCTTAGTACAATAGGTGCTGGTAATTGCAAGTCATGGTTCAAAAGTTCATCGACGGCTTCAGTCAAATATGCCTAAGGCTCTGTGCATAAGACACATGCAGGTACACACACACACTCACTAACACATTTTCAGAAATGGTTGTATAGTACAAGTTGGTTTAGCAGCTCATCTGTTTGCTGATGAACTTCCTGTACATTCTGTGAAAATGATCCAAAACTCTAATACTACACGGCTGGAGCTACACATAAATAGCCAAAATAAGTGATTCACACAACCCTGCAGTTTGTCCCATGTCGGTTTCTCTACATATAGCTTGCTGCAACAGAGTTGTCTGTGGGCTCAGCTACAGAGCTCAACGAGGCAAATGCTTCTTTTTTAATGTGACAAGTGGGTGGAAATTGCTGGATCATCATAACGGCGAGCAGAGCAACTGGGAGCTGCAGCAGTTGAATAAAAAGGTGTTTGGTGTTACAAAACAAACAATTCCACTCATCCCCTCCTGCTGTGTCTCTTCCAAGACTGTGACTTATGACTCATTCACAGATTGAGCCAATCAGGAGAAACAAAAGCAGATTTCAGGCAGAGATCAGAGTGAATAGAAGGTAATGAAAAGTCAGACTGCTCCCACCCACGATGGGATCACACCTTCATTCTCCCCGATTTATTTTCTATACACTTTTTTATATTAATTTGAACAGATTAAATATTGAAATTGTTACAGAGAGCTAATTAGATTGCTTTATAAAAATCTGGCTCAGTCCTCTTTAAGTGAAATCAGCTAATGTCTAAATGTTGTTGCTGCTCATGTAGGGCTGGGCAATATATTATATATTTTGATATAAGACTAGATATTGCCTGGGATTTTGGGTATCACAATATTGTGATATGGCATAAGTGTTTTTTTTCCTGGTTTTAAAGGCTGTATTACAGTAAGGGGATGCAATTTTCTGAACTTATTAGACTGTTGTAACTATTCTGCTACTTGCCTGCCTGGTCATCATATGCACATTATCAATGACTGTTTATCAGAAACCGTATTGTGTAAATAATTTGTGAAATCACAAATAGTCATTCCTACAATATAATCATTGAGATATTCAGTCAAAAATATTGTGATATTTGATTTTGTCCATATTGCCCAGATCTATGTTTATGTAAGTGCAACACCGTGATCGATAGCACAGAAAAACAGCAAACAAACTGCAGTATGAAATTGGTGCTGTCACATCTGCTATTTCTATATGGGAGCAGTGTGCCTCACAGTATATGTTTGTGGTGGGTGGATGGATGGCTGAGGCCGGCTGGCAGGCGGTCTGCCTCTGGCTAACATGTTGCACCACTGTGAACTGCGACAGACACAGACGGTGGTGGTGGTGTAACCCATTTAGATACAGGCCTACAGGGACACAGAGACTAGGGGTGTTTTCTTAACAAGGCCAGCAAATAGGACATTCATCATCCATCGTCTCTCTGCACGACAGAATCAGGTAACATTACTGTAGGCGCTCAGAATTCTTCTTCTGTTCTTCCCTCCTTATTACCTGCACTGACCCTGTGTGTAACGTTATAAACTCAATTTGTTTTCTCTCTCTCCTATAATAATCAACACTTTCCCCAAACACAGAAAGTCTCACCCTTCTGCTTCTTGTAATGTCCTTTCATGTTTGATCCTGTCCCACTGTGCATCTTTTATCTCTGTGTGCTAAGCTGATGCTGTTTAGTGGGAACCTCTCAGTCTTTTCTGTGAGAAACCACAGCATGTGAAAAGTTGCTGTGACTGGCAGAAGACACACAGTGGCAAGAAGAAAAGCTTGTCTGTGTCACAACAAAGACAAGAAGACAAGCACACACACACAAATGAATATATTTATACATGCACACTTAAAAGTTTCCATGGACACACACACACACACACACAAACACACACGCAGACACCAGTATATGCATCCACTTACACAAATTCAGCAATGTCAGCATGGGCACAGCAAGAATAGCAGGATGAGCAGCACTAAGAGCACACCCCGCTCACCACACACACACGCACTGCTCACCACATACACACACACCACTCACCCCAGCACACTTTCTACACCCCCTTAACCAGCTGCTATTCCTCAGGCCTATGACTGCTGAGACAAACAGAATATCGTCCACACACACATAGAAACACACTCCACTTGCTTCCCACCGTAGAAGTGCTTGTTGGTTAGTTTGTGATAGTTTGGCTCTGTAAAAACATGCATGAACAGAAATGCAAAAACAGAAACATGCACACATACTCTCCCACAGTCACTGACACACAATTAGTCCCATGTGCTGTGTGTGGCTGGTGGTGTTGCTGCCTGCTCGGCTGCTCCTGTATCTTGCGTCAGAGCAGGAGACAGCTGGCCAATCAAATGGCAGCTCCTCACTCATAACCACAGGGGCCACCTTCTGTCCAGCAGAACTCTGGGTAACAAGGTGGAGCCACCTACAGCCGGATTAGCTACATGCATTCAATGAATTCGACGCCTAATTACAATCACCGAAAGAACTGGATATTGTACGAGGTGTTTTGTGTACGCTAATGTTGGTTCTGTCAGCTACCTGTCAGCTCCCTCGTGGAATTTAAGTTCATTTTCTTTTACTTGTGGCATGAGAAGGTCTTTGTGTGTGTGTGTGTGTGTGTGTGTGTGTGTGTGTGTGTGTGTGCACGCCCACGTTTCTGTGTGAAGGCAGTAAGTACAGAGTGGAGGGTAAGTGGTATTAATATAACAGGGAAAAGGCCCTGTGATGGTTGCCATGGTAAATATGGCCCCCTGATGCGTACTCGCAGTCCCTTCCTCCCCCTCCTCTCTCTCTTTTTTCTCTTCTTCACTATTTCTCTCCATGCCCGTTTCTATCTTTGCACCCTTTCTGACTTCCAATTTCTCTCCCACTTCCACCATTGTTCCCCTTTCTCCCCTTCGTAACCCCAATTTTCCTTTTTCTTTCCCTGTTTGACGTTCCTTCTCTCCTCCCCGCTCGCTTTCCCTCCCCCACCTTTCCTTCACGCCAGAGTGGCCTCCCTACAGGCTCCAGACAGGCCCTGAACACTGGGCAGAACAAGGCGACCTTCAGTGCATCACGCAAGCCCAGCCAGGCAACAAGACACAACATCACCACTGCCACAGCCAGGCAGCACCCATGACCCCAAATCATAACACTCACAATATAACTACTGAGGTCCTGATGTGCACCGTACTTCATCATCTCCATCTGAATAGAGCATTATCAGTGTTTACCATGCTCCGCTTTAATCACATGGCAGGCTGAGCAAATATACTATGGTCATCTCATCATTAAAACCATTAAAACCCTAGGACACTTTCATGTAGTATCTACCCAAACCCAATACGTCCCATTTGTCCATTCCCATTCCACAACTCTATCCTGTCAACATGTTCAGTACTCTGTGTTTTGTATCTGTTTTGTTGTGGTCATCATGTATTTATTTATTTCTTTGTTTGTTGGTTCTACTCCATATTTGCACCAATAAAAAAAATATCTGTATGAGAAGTTATGCAAAATGTGAAATTTAAAGATTGTATCATCCCATCTATTTCTACAGAGTAAGACTAATAACTAATGAAAGCAATTCACATCTAGGAGACTTGGATTTACTACGTAGGCTAATTTTTCCAGTGGCAATCAATAAAACATCATCATCATATCAAGTGATTATATTGCCTCTGAAAATGCTTTCTCAGATTTTCATTTGAAACACGCATACACTTAAGTTTTAACTGTGAATATCTCTGTTGCTCATTTACTTGACCGGAACATGATAACACATGAACACTGGTTTGAACTGAACAGTTGAACATTTGGCACTTGTGGAATATCTGCTGGGAGCAACAGTGGTGCTCAGCTAACTCCAACTAAGGTGTTGTCTTCATAGACACGCTGACTTCACTATGGGATGGATCAGGGGTTGTCTTCCCACCTCAGAGACCAGGGCGATATGTTTTTGTTACAACACAGCTGCATGGTGAACTTGAGTCATACATAATGTGGTGGTGGATAGATCTCACCTTCCACGAGGCTCCCAACCCTGTGAGCTTATTTATTCCTTTTCCTTGGGATGCATCAGTACCTCACACACTTTCTCGCACTACAGTAACACCATATGAACATGTAATCATTGGAATTTGTCCTTTAACTACAGAATTACCTGGGGAAACTGTGAATGGGATAAAAAGAAACGCCTTGAATTGCATAGATAACGAGAATTAACGGGACATGATCCCACTGGTAAACCATAGGCTTTAGGTGCCAGCTGCACGACGACGAAGCTTTTATGGCTGGGAAATCGCTTTCAGTAGGCAATGCAATAATTTGACCAGACAGTGAAAAAAAATAAGACTATATTCGCCATTTAATCAGCAGCACCTCACTGTCCATTGGCATGACTGATACCGCAGGACTAGGTATCTCTTAAGCCAATTTATGTTTTCTGATAACACCAACGTTATTGTTGCCGCCCTTGCTGAAAACAAATCTGACAGATGCAGAATTATCTAGAGGCTATTCCTTGTACGAACCCCATGAACCGGAACGAACAATGGTGGCAGCGCTACAGACTATAAGGGACGCGCTTTGCTTTCCACGTTGAAGATCTGAGTTTAAAACAAAAAAAAAAAAAAACGGGGAGATGTTGTTTGTGGAAACGGACGGGTACCGGGCAGCTCACCTGTCAGGCTGTCGTAGCACTCGATCTCCGTGCTTTCCACGGCTCTCCGCTGCTCCTCTGTCAGCTTGGCCGCGGCTTGGTTGAGGAGATTGACCTCGGAGCCCGTGGTCCCGTCGACAACATGTACCCCTTTTAGCTGTAGCAGAGCCCGGTGGTACTTGCCTATCGCCTCCCGAAATTTCTTCTCCTTGTAGCAGCGGTGACCCTCCGCTTTGAAGTCGATGGCTTTCTGGATCTTCGCTTCCATCTCCATCTCTGCCGAGCCGGCTCGGTACCCGCCGCCGCCGCCGTCTACTCCAGCGGCCGCCGCCAAGCTCCGGCCCCCGGTCTCCGGATAGCTTTTCAGGCTTTTTATCGGGTGCTGTTTGGCTTCCATGTCTCTCAGTGGGCGCGACTGGAGCGGGCCATGCTGCTCTGACACGAAGGTGTGTTTTGTCGGGGAGGACCGGACCAGCGTGCTGTGCATAAAGGATGCGGGCTGGAGCAAGAATGACGGCTAGGCAGATGGCCAGGCAGGCAGCGACAACGAAGGGAGACGAGCCTCGAAAAAATAGCAGTCAGAAGAAAGAGCTTCAGAAACGTCTCCGGTGTGAATCTTGATTGGCAAATACAAACTATTAAGAGCACTGGCACTTAAAACGAGAGCGATACACCTAGCATAACGGGCTGCAACATTTCCTGAATTTCCTAACCGTCAATTTTCCAACCGTCAAAAAGAAAAAAATCCGTCGTTCTGAAGCTCTCGCGGAGGGATGCTCGGGTTGTGTGTAGCAGCCTCCGAGGCACACGCAGCTTCAGCACCATAGACAGCGCACACGAGCTTCTACCGCACAGCATTGTGGGAGAAAAGGGAATCGTGAGGTGTTGCTGCTGCAGTCAGATTTTGCATGGCAAAGCCGTAAAATGCAAATATATGTTTTGAAACGATAGATTATTAGTGGAGACGATAGAGCGTTTTGGCAAACAAAAATAAAAACAGGTCTAGTCTCTAAAAATACCTGTCACAAAAGAGCAGGTTATTAATTTATTGGTCTACAGGTGTGGGTAAGCTTTATTCAGGCAGCAGCGCCGTTCAGTGTGATAGGTCTATCTATTGAGTATATTTTAAATGATTAATTAATATTTTGAACCTATTATAAAACAGATAACAGATTACGTCACTCTGATCCCATTGTTTGGAGCTGCCCAGTCGTCCAGAATCATGAAGAAGAAACTGATACAGCGAATTAAGCTTTTACTTAATCAGATAGCCTGTCTGTCAGCATCGAATCATCCCCAAACCAGACCACCTGATCACTTCAGTTGATAAGATTTTCTGGAAGATGGAGATGGACAGCTGGAGTCCGCAGGGAGGGGTGGAGGAGGAAGAGAGCGACCTCAAGGGGAAATAGTGTCAATTACATTGATTTGGGACGGGAATAGTCTTCTTAACCCGTGGTCTTTACTGTACATCCCGGAGCACGCCTCACGGCCACGGCTTACACAACTTTCTACAAAGATAGGGAAGAGTTATCACTTCATCCCATTTTATTTTGCAGCCTGTAGCATCAACAATGCACGTGTGCTACGTCTTCCTGTTCCTGTTGTGTTATTCAGTCTGTTACTGAGCAGCAGTGCTCCCACAGGAATACAAGGTTAATTCAGTCCAGTGGCTGAGGCCTCTCAGGTAATATCCTCCCAGCTACATCAGACCCTGTAGACACAGAGTCATGTAAACATCTTTATTGGTACAGCTATATTTCCCCCCGGCTTCACAAATGAGGGACCTGGTGTTTATCAACTCCTTTTGGATGAATTATCAGAGATAAAGGTTTATAACTGGAACCAATGAATGATTCATTATAACAGTATTCTGCAGAGCTTGCTCGCAGATGTTCAGAGTGAGTGCAGCTAATAAACTCACTAACATACCACCACCATCCTCTCTATATGTCATTGTCAGGACTTGTGATGAGAGCTGCATTCATGGTCTGGGTCAATACAGCCAGCAAAGTTTGTGTGTGTGTGTGTGTGCATTCAGTGGCAGTAATTACTGGCAGCTGCACAGTTTGAAGGCGGCACTGCCAACAAATTGTATTGAATTTTTAACAGTGCTGAGAAACATACAGCAGGGTGTCCTTTGTTTTCAGGCTGGAGAAATTTAATAATTAAGAGTGACCATAACCATTTAGCCATCTATCTCCAAATGGATCCCAACAGTAATAGTACGCCATATTTTACTACAATAGAAGCCAAAAACAAAGAATATTAATACTTACACATTAGGCAATATTTGTAAGATCATATTAAAAATATAAATGCTTTCTTTTTTCCCCTTAAAGGATTTCTGGATGTCTGATAAAACAGTAGCCTATGTGGCTGGCAAGCAAAGTAATACAATTTGTTTACATCTTTACTATCCTGAGTTTTCTGTGCTGTTTTGAGCATAAAGATGCAAATGTACTAGTTGTGGTGAAAAATATAGTTGGATAAGGATGTAAAATGTGTGTCCCAGGATGTAGCTGTGTACTTAAGTCAGTGAAAGAGCGATGCTCTGATCAAACATCATTAACATACAAGTATCCGACTACACTCACACCCCTTTCTGCTACAAGCTAATCTCACTGTGAGAGAAGTGGCAGTTTAACAGGTTTATTGATAAATGATCAGCTTAAGGCCTGTTCCCTAGAGAATACCACTATTGACCAAAGTCGCACACATACATACTGATATGCTCTGAAATTTACCCCATCAGAGAGAGAACAGTCAGGAAATAAAACTGCAAAGACATTCTGCCCATTCTTCTTTTTTTAATTACTTTATCAAGTACACTTTTTCCAAGTATTCCTTAATATGTTAAAAATCACAGGACCTGGTTGTGATTTTTCTGTCATGATTACTGTACAGTGTAACAAAGTTCTGGTGTGAAGTTTCAAAGACAAAAATAGTACACAAGTGTTAATGACCCATACTGGGTAAGGTGAAGGGATGCTACCTACTGGACCTACAGTATAGTGACTCCCATAACAGGCCCAGTGGCATTTCAGGATTTCTTTACATGGGTGCATAATAAAAGAATGTCCACTCAGACATAGAAATATATGGAGCAGATCGGATTACCTGCTGTGTGAAATAAAATCTACCAAATTTATAAATTGCATTTCAATATAAACTATAATCTACTGACTTGGCCTTCAAGTAGGTGGTTATACAAAACGTTCAGTACTATGGTAGAAAAGTCAAAGTGGGAATCCACAACTGCACTTCAATTTCTCTACAAATACAGAAGACGAGGTGGTGTGGTGCATTTCCTTGATTCAAGTGTTCTGAGAGGTTGCTGTGTAATCATTTCCTTTTTTTTTTTTTATAAATAGTCCAGGGTTGAAGTTCAGAAGCATTCCCATCAACATCTTTCCAAATCTCTCCTTTACCGTACTTGCAAAAACATGACAGAAGAGGTAATTTTGAGGTGGTGATGCGTAAGAGGAAATTATGGAAACCGTCCCGTGTTTACAGCCCTATGATTGTAATGGTGGACTGCTGTCCTGCAACGTGTCAGCCCAACGTTAAGGAATAAACCCTCTCTTAAGTAAGGAAAAAAACAAACCCTTACTTTTTACATTACATTATTTCCTTTGACAAATAATTAACCTTCAGGCAGATACCAATATCATTTGTCCATGTGAAGAGCTATGGAGGACAGGCAATTTCTTCAAATACTCGACTGGATGCATTCAAGAGGACTGTAAAAGGGGAACTTTAAGCAGCAAAGACTCTAAAGTCCCTACATATGGGGTTATAGGGTCATATTAAAGCCAACGTCACAGTGGCTTGGTGGTTGCCATGCCCATGCCTTAATCTCTAAAATATACTAAAACAAATAATACACAGTGAACAAGTGTAGATATGAGTGAGATGATAAATAGCTTTCTGGCTGAGCAACTAAATGGAGGCTGAGACTTCCTGCAGGAACTTGAAGTGAATGACAGGTTTGGATGCCACACAGAGGTGACCACTCATCATTTGGCAGCCTAAACTAACATGACTAAAAAAATAAAAAAAAATCTACTTAAAAACAGTGAGTCTAAATACCATGATGCAGCATCAAATTCCTCGATACACTCTGGCTGAAAAATACTTAATAAAACGATGCTGTGCAGTCCTGCATGTAGCAAGGAGAGATGCAAAAAGGTGGAGATATAAATTTAAAAAACAAAAAGCAAAAAGAAAAAACACCAATGTATAGAAATAGTCTGAATATTTTCTGAGGAGGGACATGATCGGGAATCCATGTGTTAGGTCCTCTTGCAGCCCAGTCTCTTGAAGACACTGACAGACCCAACGTCCATCTGGGCCCCCAGGCACTCCGCCCCTCCTGCCCCCGTGCTGCTGCTCACCTTGGGGCTGGCCACGGCCGGCCTCGCCTGGGCTTTGGGCCGGGTGCTGGTCACTCTGTTGTCCTGCGTGTCTGCTGGTGGAGGGGAGGCGGCCGAGCTCGAGTGTGTGGCAGGGAGCTTGCCCAGTCTCTGAAGCACGCTGAGCTTGGCAGGGGGAGGGGCATCGGAGGAGGACGAGGAGGATGAAGTGGGAGAGTCTGAAGAGGGTAGTTTGAATTTGGCCCCCAGACGCCGCAGGGTGGTGGGGGCTGGTTTCTGAATGGGCTCTTTCTTTTGTGAGACAGACGGTTTCTTGAGCACGCCGGCATACTGGAGGACTGAGCCTTCTCCATCACTGTCGTCCTCGTCCCCTACATCCATGGCAAGCCCGGCGACCTTCGCTGCCCTCGTCTCGTCTTCCTCTTCATCTGCTCTGCCCAGACGGCTGAACACACCGGTGGGCTGCCGAAAGATTGAGGATTATGAATAAAATACTCATTGTGTGTTGGCCTACGTCCAGCACGCAACGAGCTGTTAAGATAAACTGAAAGGTCTCACCTTGTTATTGCTTGTTGTTGTGTCTGCCTTTGATTCAGCTCCGAGTCTCTCAAATACAGAGGTACGTTTCACACCTTGTCAAGGAAGAAAACAAGAAGCAGTTACAAAAATGACAAAGAGAGAACATGACAGCCTGACAGGCTAGATCCGTATTTCAAAGTAGGACTGCAAAGAATTATTATTCTGATAACTGATTATTCTACCATGTAATCGATTTGTCGGCTCAAGAGAAATAAAAATCAAAAATAGTGCCATCAAGTCATCCTGGACATGCTTGTTGACAGAAATGGAAGATTACACTACTATTACTCCTGCTGTGCTTTGGCTAACAGCACTTACAGAAAGCTCTACAGTGCACAACGGTCTTGCTTTAATATTAAGGATGTTTGACTGAACATCATAAAAATTCACTCTAAGTTGATCTTTTGCTAACATCACCAATTCTAATTCTGTGCTGATGCCACAGACTTCCACTTACTGTTAAGATGCTTTGCCATCTCACGCATTGGGATGTATTATTTTTAAACATGAGCGGCAGCATCGAGTATCCAATAATAACCAGAACAAGGGCTGAAAAAGTAAGGCCTTTTGCCTTCGAAGAAATAGAAAAAAAAATCACTTCTGGTGAGAGCTCAGATTCTACAGCCTTTAGAAACAGATGTACAATAGCTATGGATTAAAATAAATGTTATATAAATCGTTGATGTCCTTCCAGGTCGCACTATATAAGTTTTCTGATCAGATCAAATGAAGTGTATTTTTTTTATTCTGCATTTTCATTTTGAAGTTTTGTATTGCATCTGTATTTTTTGTATTTGTATAATTTTGTATGGAAAAAAATGTAGGGCATCCAGTCACAGTTTTCAAAATAAAACCTTTGTTCCCTACTCTAGTTTTGTCTATAAGCTCTATAAGCTCTAGTTTTGACTCTGGGTAACTTGATACAAGGAGAGCAAACTGATCATGTAACAACTTTACTAATACAACATGACATTCTCCCTTGTTGTACTTTAGTTGTTTGTTTAGACAGCTTGTTTGAGGGCTTGTCGTTCTCAGAACTGCGCATCAGATATTTTGGACTCTGGTGTGAAAGAACCAACTGACAATGGTTAATGCTAAAAGAAGTTTCATTATTGACATTATTGATACGGTTGGATAATCATTATGGTCTTATTTCAGAGAACTGCCATTTGCAGAATTTTTTTTCCAGTGATTTTTTGCAAACGTGGTGATTGCCAAATACACACACATGTTGCAGATTATTAGCAAATTCATGCCACAAAGACAAAGAGAATGAAAAGTTCACAGAAATAGTGCTCTTGCAACCCATGACAAACACGGTGAGATTAAATCGAGCCAATGTTAGTACACAGTTTGATCAAAGAGACGACTGTTAGGGAGTGGGAACCAGTAACAAGAACGCTGAAGGACCACAGAACAGGAGAGAGAGTCAAGCAGACAGTGTTTTGCAGTATGGATTCAGCTGATAGTTTTAGTTGGCAAGAAGTCAATTAAAAACAGCATCCAGAATGTCAGTCGAGTGAGTTGACGGCGAGGTGCCCAGGCCATTGGGTCAGGCCTACCTTTCTTGGCCTGCTGGGCCAGGATGCGGCGTGTGCGTGCCGTGGTGCCTTTGGGCATGTTGATGATGTACTTGCCTTCCATCTCGGCTGTCACACGACGGCGCTTCACCGCTGGCAAACCGTTCCCCTCGTCTGCTGGCTGACTTATGACTTGTGAAAACAAAAGAGTGAGGTAAAGGAGAATGAGAGCAGAGTCCAGACTCAATATCAAAAGGCATAAAAATGGAACACGTGGTCAGAGAAGTGAAAAACACACAAAAAAGAAACTACGTCTGATATCTACCTGCTTTGCCACTCCTGTTTGCCTGTTTGTTGGACACTGTGACAGAGAGCCGGTTGTCTGGGCGGCGGGCTGGAGTGCTTGGCGGGGAGTCGCGGCTCAAGGCGTTGGCAATCATACGGGTGGCAGCTGAGACAAAACAGAAACATTCTTATCTTGTTTATATTTTTAGATTGTGTTTTTTTCCTGAGAACACGAGTCATATTGGATCGCTGAGACGAGACCAGAGTACAATACGGCATGACAGTTGCCTTCTGAAACATGTGAGGCCCTTCAAAAATACTAGAATCAAAATGCAAAATGAAGGAAAGTGTGTCTGCAGTGTTGTCTAATGTCCAGGCCAAACTCTCAGCTCAGGTAAACCAAGAGCCACAGTTTGTCCTGTTCAAGATAATCTAACCTATTTTTATCCTCTCACAGGAACAGTAAATTTAAAGTATGCCATTTCAGTTGGCATTACCATGAAAATAAAAAAATAAAGCAAACCGAATCTTGTATATACCAGTTTTAGGCCCAGTTAGGCTATCCCTCAAACACTGAATCAGGATGAAACTCTCTCAGAGAGCTCCTCTAGCGTTTAGTTTGATAAGAATCTTTATTTGACAGGTACAGTGTAGAGAGAGAGAGAAAGAGAGAGAGAGAGAGACAGACAGACAGAGAGAAAGGGGATGCTCACCCATAATCACTTGGCAGGATTGTTTTACATAGAAGTCCTGGCGAGAGCACAGTTTTATAATGACATTCAAACCCCCCTTGAGTTGCAGGCGATGACACAATAAGTCACAACCATTTGAGCCCATCAAACAACTTGAGAATGCGCTGCCTTCAGGTTCTGTTGGACAGCTCAGTGTTACAAGTTGGGCACTGACACATTCTGTGATACTGGAATTAAACATGGTAATTAGGGGACTTGAAGCAATAGTGGCAGAGGACTGCTACTGATGGAAAAGGGATGTGTTATTTATTTTTTCTTAATGAGTCTTGCTTTATATTTAGTTTTTTGTATTCTCTTTCCCCCTTTTAAAATGGAATGCATTTTGTGCACAATTAAAAGTTGTTTAAAAGTTGGTGTTGCAAAGACAAGAGCTGCAAACAGTATTTAGCCTCAACCTTAATAAATATTCAACTGCTGACTAATAATTAAAGCATTGAATTTCTGGTGTGGTGCTTCTTCTTCATTCTGCAGCTGCAGCACAAAATAGCTCCCTGCTGTCTGATTTCTGAAATAGCCAGCTAAGAGCCAGCTAATAATTACTGTTGTTGATGTGTCCGTTTTGTTATTTGTGACACAAAAGCACATGAATACATCATATTCATCAACTCCAAACTTGGAAACAAGGACTTGGAAAGGCCACTGGAAGGCAATAATACAATGAAACTGAATTAGGAAGATTAAGAGATGCAGATATTTGATAGGGAAAAGTCCTGTTTCTCCAGATGGCCAGTCTGCCCTGTGGTATCCTCACCAGCTTTTATCATCCTAGCTTCCATCTTTTAGTGTGGCGTACACTACAACTTCATGCCAGATGGAGGTGTAGCATGGCTCTAAGTTGAACAATTGTTGTGACTTTAAACTGAATTTGAAAATAAATCAAAACAAATGTTGGGACAGTTAGTTGGTTCGTGTAAGAAAAGTAAAGGTAGTTTCTTACGGGTATTGGCAGTTCTTCTGAGCTCAGCTTGAACACTGGTCTGTCCTGAGGAGATGGCTTCAGTGGCCATTTTGCACATGTCCTGCAGAGGGACAAACGATACACAGACAGAGGAGTTATATTAAATTCAGTCTACAATGAAGTCACTCACCAGAAGATCAATATCTGACTCTGAAACACATTTTAGCTTCGTATGGTGAATTTAGATCGAGTGGAGACGACATGTTATTTGGGAACCAAAGCACAGGAGAACAGTTCATCACTATTACAATCAATTGCTGACATGGCTTCCAACTCATTCCAGCTCGATATTGGGTTGTTTATAAGCAATAAACCCATATCTAAGAGCAACTGGGCAGCATTAGCCCATCATTTTGACTGTTTTCAGTAATGCTTTTAAGCAAAAGAGCTGCTGAACCACTACATTTTGAGGTTTAAGATTAGGGAATTTATGCACTAAAAAGTGGGTGAAAGTAGTGAATGGTTACAGTGAGGGAGCTGACCTGAAACTGCACATGGATTGTAAGCTACTACAATATACAGTATCTCTACATCTACAATTTTTCTGTAGAGACATATCCTGACAAAATTTTAACCAGTGATGGTGTAGTAGTTTCAGTCATGCAAGCTGACTGATCAAAGACTCATTCCAACTATAGTGATAATTTTCTTGAAGCTATATTGTCAACTTTAGTAAAACATTTTATTTTGCTGTTTCTTACAGCAACCTTTTAAAATGTGTACATCAATGAACATGTTTACAGTGATCATGCAATTTTAATATTTACTTCAAAATGTTTGTTTGAGCTCACCTGTCTGTAGACCTGCTTTGCATGTTTAAGAATGGCGATGATATCGCCAATGACTGTGATGCCCAGATCCATCATGATCTCTTTACTGAGGTCCATGAGCATTGTCTTCTGAATTCTGCAGTGAGATAAAGAGTCCAAAAATATGAGGGAGATCCGCGGCTGAACTAAAAATATGTTTTTCAATGAATTACAATCACTTCCTTCACTTTCAGTGCTTCAACTTTTCTCACATCTTTCATGTAGCTTTTATGTGATTTAGATTACCTGTTGTCGACAAAGGAAACAGCATAAGTGACAGCTAGGCCAGCAGGGATCCCAGCATCCTTGAAAAACTGAATCCATTCTGAGGTGGCTTAAGTGACAAAGAATAGCAGAGCAGAAAGGAAAAGTTATCCACTGATAAAACTTTATATTTTTTGTGCATTTCATTAAAAATGTGTATTGTTTTTAGGTACATTTTCAATGTTAATAACTGTTCTCAAATAAGTTAAATAACATTAACACTAAAAAGTTCTTGGTAATACTGTAAGCTACAGTAGATAGAGGCGTACTGGAAAATGGGGGAGGCTGCCCTCAATCTGAGAGGACAGCAGCATGCTGAGGGTAACACATGCTGGCCATGGCCAGCTGGGTGTTATTTATAAAACCATGATGAAACGTCTTGTGGTAGGAGGAGAATTCCAGAGGGTGGAGGGGCACAGTCTGCAACTACCAGAACAATGGTTTTGCCTAGCATGCCTCAACTGAGAGCTGTATCATACCTAAGTTATCATTTGCCACTCCCTATCTTATATACATTATCAATAAACATAAAAAATACACAATTGAGTTTGATGAGGCAGTGATCCCGATAACGACTTAAAATGTCAAAAAACATAATGTAACGTTAAATCCATGATATGTTAATAATATACGAGCACGTAATTCATATCTGACAAGACCTTCATCTAGTGGTGGTTTGTAAGAGCTATCACATTGCTATGTTAATTAGCTATGTAAGCTTGCCATGAGCCCCTTGATAATACACTACTGATAAAGTACATTTAAAGTTCGCTTGCCTATATGGCACTCCATTAAACGTTATATTGTATTTGGCGAACACAATCAATCGAGCATCAGTCGAGAGAATTTCACTTACACTGGTTAAAATTTGTAATAGGTTAGCTCCGGCGCTAGTTAGCCAGAGTTACATGATGCATGGATGAAAAGGCTAAGTAAGCTAACCCATTCAAACTTGAAAACGCTCACAATCTAAGGAGGACTACGTTGTTTCTTTGCTTTGCCTGGTTTTAAAGTCTCATAGCTCCAGTCAAGAAACCGCCACATTGTTGAAGTAGTCATGATAGCCGGCTAGGAATTTCTTCCTTGACGTTAGTCTTCAACGTTTACAAAGCTAAAATATACGTTAGCCTACAACCCTAGCTAACCGTTAGCCAGGGGTTAAGCGGGTGCTACCGGCAGAGCTGACATGGAAAATCAACATCTCTAGTTTATAAATCCTTACGCCAGTTTTCTCATCTAATGCACTGGTCATAACTAATCACGAAACACCGAAATATTTGAAGTCTTATCAAGTGGCCAGCCTTGCTGGCTGGGCCCATTCTCTCACCTGTTGTCACGGACGCCATGTTTACTAATGTGCGGTCAGCTGCATCCGGGCGGCTTGCACTACACATGTGACGTAATTTCCGCCAGAACCAAAAATGTCCTGATGTTACATTTTGCGGGCACTAGAGAGCAATGCAGGCTGTGTTTGGAGTACGCTATGCACCATAGTTTTCGTGCTCTTAATGCTCAGAGACTGGCTTTATATTTATTGGAATGTGTTCTGAGGGCGTCACTTTTCAATGTGCTCTGAGGACATCATTTCACGGTTTAGGGTTAAAGGTAGGGTTAGGGTGGTCAGGGTTAGGGTTACGGAATGTGCCCTCAGAACACGTTTCAATAAATATACCAACCTGCTCACTGATCGGTGCGCTCTCTCTCTCTCTCTCTCTGCATCGAAATTCAGCTCAGTAGGCCTGTATTTCTAGTTAAGCGTTGGTAGTCATCTACAACAGCAATTAAGAAATTTCTCCCTCACACATGGATTCATCAGAAAAGTTTCACATCGCGCAAAGCTTAATCAAGGTCAAGCACATAAAAGCGATAGACATGAACATTGTAGTATGTTGTTTATTGATGTCATTTCTTCACAATTTGGAAACGACTGACAATAGGCCTAACCATCATCAAAGGAGATAGCTCACTCAGCTTTTGCATTCTATAAACTGGGAGAAACAGAAACCCTTTATCATGTAAACTTTAATAGTATAGCAAAAAATAAAATACAGAAAGAGGAAGGCAGAACACCAGAAAGAGCAGGGATCTCAAAACCAACATGGCAGATTTTCCACATAGTTTGGTCCTCATCAGTACTTAAAAACAATGTCAGTGAAGATTACAGGGAAAGTAACAGGATATCAACAGAAAACTACCAAGTTACATTTAATGAAATATGCACTGAACAAACATAGATGTAGTTATTAGAGCACCTTCGTGAACTAGTTAAGTAAACATCCGTGACATTAAAATAACAATGTCACACCTGAATTCTCCAGAACAAGGTTTCTCTAGGGCTTCTGATAGCTGTAGCCTCCAAAATGTATCACATGTATACACATATGTATATATATATATATATATTCTGCCTATATTTCTAATTGTGACAATATTGAAACATTGAAACCCTTGCTTCACAGACAGAGAAGACATTTTAAAATATACAAAGTTACAAACAGTAATGAAACTTTAATAAAATGCACAGATTACAGAAGGAGCAATGGCTCCTTTGACATGAAATGAAAGAACCTTGGTAGTGTCTCTACACAAAATAATAATAAAAAAATTATATAGTTAATTTGTAGCAAATTTTTTTGTGAGGATGTCACCTCACAAGGTCATTAGCTATGATTTCTTCTGTGAAGTAAATGTTAAAGAAAGTAGTATGAATAACTATCAATATTTTAACAGATTGATAATTAAAGCAATATATCATCACATTGGACATAGTAGCAAAGAAAGTGCCAAAGCACTGTATGATGTTTAGATTATTTGCTACATAATGTTCATTCAGGAGGATAATAAGTATTGCATTTCATACACTGCAAAATAAGGATTCAGAACGTGTGGGACTTGTGAAAAACACAAATACATAACAACACTCACCCCAAAATAGAAAAACAGGACAGTCCCTGCTCATTTAACTCCTTCTTGGCCATTATATGGGCAGGTATGGAATGATTCTCTGTCTTACCCCTGGTGGTTAAATGTTTCTTTTCCTCTCATCTTTACTTTTCCCTCTATGCTACCTCCCACAATTCCTCAGGAATACATCAGTAACTGTATTCTAAAAGTGAGGGCAGATTTGGACCCATGCCTATGTGACATAACAAAAACACAAATCTAAAGTTAAGGGAAATAAATTAAGGACAAGAGTGAGTATAAGGAAATATGTTTGCAGTGCAGGTACAGTACAAAGACCCTCTGAGATGTGTTCATCACACCTAGCAATTGAGCAGGCAATTTGCTATTATGTTAAACTTTGATGAAATCACAGAGTGATCACTAGGCTTCCAGAGCTTCTGCTGCTGGGAATTCACAAAATCAACATATCACTGGTTTCCATGTGGAACAAAGAGTCCTGAAAGGACAATTCAAGCAGTGTGTTCATTTGTCTGGAGCCTCAGTAATAGTAATGTGTATACTTTCAAAATACAATGTGAAATTGCCTCATCATTATCAGGACATTGTATATACTTTAAGTAGCACCACAAAAACCTATGTACATGAGAACTAATGAATATGTTTTATGCTTATTCTGACACCAGAACACATTCTTATCACATTTGCTTTTGGAGATTAATCAAACGGCATCTTCAGTATCTGTACAAATATAGGCCTTATTCAAGAACATTAAAACATGAGGTCTGTCCTTTTTCTGACCACCAAGGGCCGCATTTGAAAGAAAACTTATATCACTGAGCTAGCCATTTGTTGAATAAACATGTTTATTTACTGAAAATAAAGCTCTTAACTATCAAATACAATCACAAGGAATTTCATCTTAATGGTTGACTACATAGTACAGGAGTACAGGAATGGAAAAACTCTCACATGATAATGTTGATATTCATATCAACGCTAAACCTTTGCGATTATCCTTCAAAAACACAATTCAATGGAAAAGTGACAATGTCACTGATATGTTTATATTGGACATAAAGGCACAGTGCATAAGAAACACTTTGTCCTTAAATGAAAAAGTTAAGTCTTTATGTTGTACTCTGAACACATTTAATATGCATCATGACATTCAATCATAATAGTTTTCCTTATTTTGAGTCTGATAAGTATCAAGTGGCATTGAATGTAGGTGTCAGTAGCTCAAGGACAGACCTCATAGAGAAAAACAAACAAACAAAACAAAGGCAATAGCACTACCTTCTAACATCATCATAAACAATACATTTAATGTGTCCTGGATAGTGCTTTATACTGTTTATAAAACATATAAATACACATGGATAGCGGCAGTGACATCGTGCTTCATGTTGAGGGATAGGGGAGAACTTTATGTTTATTACAGTTTTTTGTTCTTTTAGAAAAATATCCATTTTAAAACTAACCTCAATAACACCTCATCTTGTTCTTCATTGACAAAAATATCCTATTTAAATCTGCAAACATTCATACTTTACAATCATGGTACATACACTTATATATACGTTTCCTGTATATATGTATATGCATATAGGCTTACAATTAGATTGTTTGACACAGAAATTTTTTTATAGTGCACAACATGCCTCTGAAGTTGCCAAATGAAAATACAATAAAATAATGAAACAATAATAGTTACAATGCAATAATAATAGTAACAGTTAAGAGGAAATATCTCTATAAAAATGAAACCTTGGCAGCAACAGTACAAGTAGAAGCAGAGGTCAACGCAAAACAATAAAACAAACAAACACAAAACAAAAAAATATATATATAACAATTCTCACTCAAACATATAGGAAAATAAATTGTACGAATTCACAGGCAAAGAAAGGACGCTCACTCCACAATATCACCCCACATTTCCTCCCCTCTGTTACCAGGTGTTGCTTTGTGCTCACTCACCACATCAACCTCATAAAGAAAGAAATAAACGGGCTAGGTGGCTCCGAGTGGACACACTCACAATAAATGCACCCCCGCCTTGTCTCCACTGAGGCAACAGGGGAGGCACAGAGACCACTGAACCCAATGCTTAGAGGTTGTCCGAATCACTAAAAAAAGTCTCTCCTCTAAATAAAGGCATTTGGTTCACATCTGGATGATTCTTTGGAGCTGACAGACTGACCGAGTCGCAGAAAAGCTCCGTGTCAAAACAATGCAATTCCGATTCAATGTGACATTACCTGTTATAACCACATTACGTAGTTGTTTTCTCAAAAGATTACACTCACTACATAAATCGCGAATAAACGACAGAAAATACTTGATGACAAAACAAGGAGCTGGTACGCTGCAACAAAACATTGTCTGTAACTTCAATTCAGAGACTTGAAAGCGATGGTGTGAATATGCGCGTGTGGGCCCAGGGTGATGAGGCTTTGTGCTATGGAGGTGGTATTACGCAGGGTAAGAAGTAAGAGGTCGCCCTTCCACACAGTTGGCAAGAGCAGGAATTTTCTTT
>OMLF01013417.1:0-10559 GCA_900302615.1 Holocentrus rufus | reverse complement strand
CGGGGGAGCCGAGGTAACGACACCTCCAATGACTCCTGCGCTACTCCCGCTGCTGCTCCCGCCAAAGTCAAAACGTCCCATCCCAGAGTGGAGCTGCTCCTGGGCCAGCGCCGCCTCCGCTGGATGAAACGGGCGCAGAAACTGAGGGTACCCTGAAGAGGAGCTCCCACTCCCGCTGCTACTGCTGCTGCTGATCTTACTGGATTTCCTGGAACTGTGTGACGAAGAGGAGGACTGGCTCTGGTGGGAAATAGGTGGGGGAGGGGCGCTCATTTTGGCGAAGATGGACGACGAATCAGCAAAGGCGTTGCTCCGAGACCCCTGAAGAGACCCGAGTCCAAGGCCAGAGAGGAGACTCCCAGAGGTATCGGCTGTGGGCTGATGCTGCTGCTGGAGCTGCTGCTGATGCTGAAGTTGGACTTGCTGTTGGTGGCTCAGTTGTCGTTCTAATCCAAGGCCTTTGAACTGATGGGCTTGGTGTCCACTTAGCATCTCTAAAATGTCCATGGGGTACTTGCTGAACTGGAACATCTCCCAATAGAGGTATGGGAGGGTGTCCCGGGGCCACTGCTACCCCCTGCTTTTCCCTTCTTGCTGTTGAAAACAACAGCAATAAATCCTAATCACGCTAATTCTAAGAATTTTTCCTGCTGTGATTTCTACCCAATACTCCTAACCAGTCATTGTGCCTGATTTTCTCACATAAATGAATTCCTAAAACTTTCACTCTCCACTCAAAAGAGTGAAGCCCTCAAGTGCTCCTGGAGCGTGTTATAAAATGCGTTATAAATAGGCAATATACTAACTAATTATATGCAAAAACAGTTTGTAGTGTTTCTTAAAAAAAAGTTCTGGTCCCACAACTGCATGTATGTTGAGGTTTTTTCCTTCTTTTATCTAGTGAGCTCCAGAAGTCATATAAAGTTGGGTGCGTCAGTTATTTCGATGGAGGATGAACCATTGCTTCAATTCTTTTTCTGTCCTGTCTTGCAAATTCTTGGCAGAGTCTGAGGAAAGACAAGGAAAAAAAAGACAGAAAATGTGATGAGTGATTCAGTCAAATAAAACAGAACAGATAAATAGATTAACAGTTATGGCGCATTGAACTGGGCTCTGATTTTGTTCAACAACATTACATCCATCTTCTTCCTGTCAGTGCCTCAAACTGTGGCTGCTGAATGTCTCCAAGGATGCAAAAAACATGAACTGTCTAAGGAAACCAAAAAAACAAGCAATTTCCCACCAGAATACTGCCCAAAAACAGGTACTCTGTTCAATTCTGCCATGAAGTTGACAAGGTTTCGATGAACATGGCGCATTTTATGCAATTACGCAGTCTTGTGCTGGTTTACTCACATCGTTATTTATCCTAACAATCAGTCCTCTGGCAGTTTATGAATTTAGCTGAGGTGCTTTAAAGAGTTTACAGTGACTGGGTGACATGATTCAATAATTCAATGATTCATTCATTCATTCAGTGGTTTCAATTAGGAAACAGAAATCTGGGGGCAGTAAATAAAGATATATCTTAATTTTCCAGTATTTTGCTTTGTAAAAATGCACCCATGTCACTTACAAAGAGTAACACAGACACACAAAGTGCTAGTAGTAGTACTAAGTGACTATTAGTGATTTTTCCTGTGTGTTTTGAGTCAGACGTTTTGCCTAACTTCACTACATAATTTTTGGTTTTAGAATTTTATATTTGTTCATTGCTACTTTGTATTTTTCTTTTCTTTCCCTTTTCTTTTCTGCCATCATTATATAGACTTTTATTTTTGCTGTTTAAGGTACTAAAGATTTTCTTTATTTCTTACATGACTATGTATTTTGTTGTATGTGGACCCCAGGGAGAGCAGCTGTCGCCTCTGGTAACAGCAAACAAACAAACAAACAATAAACACCACAGCCCTACCAGCTACAGGGTTGCTGTATTGTAGCTCAGCCTGACCTCTGACCTCTCTTTCCTTCAGTGATAAATATTTTATCATATTATCATTACTATCATGGTTTTTGGTGAAATTCATTGATTCAGGCTATTCAAGATAAAGTGCAAAATTCCCACATTCTACAGAATCTTAACTCATGTTGCTTTTGCTCCATTTCTGCCTCTCTGCCTCTCAGGGCAGGGAGATATAGCAATATTATGATGTAAGACTAGATATTGTTTGGGATATTTTGGGATAATATTGCAATATTGTGATATGGCATGGGTGTATTTTCCTGGTTTTAAAGGCTGCATTTCAGTAAAGGGAATACATTTTCTGAACTTTGACTGCTCTATTATTTTCTGCCATCTGTTCTGTCATCATATCTACATGACTAATGACAATCAAAAATCTTGTGTGTGTGTGTAAACTTCTTACAAAAGCAACAACAGCCATGCCTACAATATCATCACAATATTGAGGTATCTGGTCAAAGATCCTGTGATATTTGATTTTGTCCATGTCGCCCAGCTCTACTCTGATTTGTCCTCTCTAAACTGGGGCCTGCATGAAACTGTTTAATCATAATTTCATGCTTTATTTGATAGTGTGTGGTAGAGAGGGACAGCAAATATTCCTGGGCTCTGAGCTGCCTAAACATTGCATACCGTAATTCCCCTGAGCACTGTAAATTGCAAAAAAAAAAATTCACATACAAAAACATACATGAACAAGTACATTTTTTTGTTGTTGTTTTTTTTATGTATGTGACTTCCGTGCACGACAGACATCCTAGGTGTTGACAGCGTTATCCTGAAACATCTTTGCCAGTTTCTCCTCTATGAAGCTGTGAAGGGCAGGACAAACTGTTCTTTTTTGTTTCTGGACGACAGCAGAGGATGTTTGCCCACCAGGACAGACTGAACTGTCCTCACTGCAGGAAGGGACAACATCAAGAGTCTGAGGCTGGAATGGTGAGCACCATTTGTAGGGAGAAAAATGACACCAGATGTGACAAATTAATTGACTGTTTTCGACAAACTGTGGTACATTAAATAAAAAGTGTGATTCCCTTTAATACAGTAATGTTAAATTTCTGATGCCAATCATCCCTCACTAGGGTTAGGGTTAACTTCTCCCTCACAATAAATTGTCAGAATCATTATGATCTTTGAAAATGCTAAAAATGCCACAATAAAGATGATTTTCCTACGAAATATCAAAGATGATATTTTGGAGTTCGCTGAGAAATTGAGCATTAGGATAAAATAGGACTCACAGACTTCTTTGAGAATTTGTGAAGACATTTAACATTTAATCTAATCCTACTATAGCATCTTAATATCATCTTGTATAAAAATGCAGAATTCATCTTCAGTGCTTTCTGCATGCCTTAAGATTTCTGAAAGTGAGCAGTACAGAAACAGAAAAAACAGGAACTAATAATATTAAATAATAATATTAAACAGATCACGGCTAAAATGAGATTCCTGGTTATTTTGATTATGATTTTAATCCCAACTTTTGAGGAACAAAATATTCCACTGATCTTTTTGGAGTGTATATTAACATTTCCACTATGTGAGGGTGCGTCCTGTGACCCTTTTGAAGATAGAGCTCATTATCAAATTAACTATGAACAAATTAAACCACCATTAAGATGATAGAGATAATAATCTTTTGAGATTATCTTCCAAATTGTAGCTCAATTTGCACTGAAGAAAAGCATCCTGATCCTGTTTTGTGCAGTTAAGCAAGATATCGGATTTCCCTTCATAACTGACACAATGTAAAAAAAAATGTTTCAATTAGTTAATAAATTTAAAAAAAAAAAAGTCTAATATCAGCTACTATACCTCTGGACTTCTAGCTAAAAAAAATCTCACGCATGCTGACATGGCCCAGCTCGAACCGGGTGGAAACAGGGTCAACACATTCCCTTTCATGCTGAATCCCAAATCATAGTCTCTGATGCAACTATTTCTGTGTAACTCTGGACGTTCTTGGAAAGCGCTCTGCATTGGATTGTATTTCCACCCTTTGATAAAACGCTTTTTGGGGAACGCTTACATACGACTTAGTCCAAATCAGCTGGCTTTCTCAAACCAAGAGGAATGCCCAGCAGCTGCAGCTGTCGTCTTTCTCATTTCTTCAAGACCCCAAACTCATGACCCCCAACATAAAGAAAACAATACCACATGCAAGCACTATGTGGCATTTTAATTGAAAATGGAACAGTGATTTAAATGGCATGATCAACATTTACAAATACACTGGGAACTATTCTGAGTGAAATTAGGTGTTATATGTATAGCTAAAACGTTAACATCTACAATTAATTATGGTAACTAAAATTGCAATAAACAATTATAAAATTTTATTTATACTGACCATTACATATATATCTCTATATTATCATCGTGGAGAAATCTTAAAACAATATACAATATGCACAATATGTTTCTTTTACACCAATTTAGTCGCCGTGCTCCCCTACAGAGGGGAAAGTGACCCCACAATTAAAATGGTGGCCTCCCAGCCGGCCTTCAAAAAAATATACTTGCAGTTACAGAACAACTGCCTCTGTATTATGATATAAATATCCAGGCAAGTCTCATTTGTCAAACTGCTGCAACAAGTGAACCTGATCCTGAAGACGGCTCAGGATTAAACCTGCACGTCAGAGGCAAAATTGTTCCACCACCCACATGCACAGGAAAAACAATCTGTGAGCAACACTGTACATGGGCCACTACTACACAATTTAACTTTAATTATCTAACAGTATCAGTACAGTCTAATGAACTGTTAAATTAATACAATTACATATGACACTGAAACACTTAATAGTCCATACCAGGTGTGTGCAGAACCAGGAGTGTGTGCAGATTGTTTTAGGCTTTTGTCATCAAAACAAAACGAGAAAACGGTCAAGGAGCAGGACAAGAAGAATGAATAAAGAGTGAAAGGAAAAAAGATGTCCACAAAGCCTAAAAACATGAAACTAATTGAAACATCACCCCCGCTAAGCCAGGCTGTACAGTATCGGGCAGCGCTGTACAGTGCCACCACTTGAGCTGCATTTTCTTCTAAGAATAAATTCACGCCGCCTGCTGAAAACTGATAAGAGAAGTGCATGATGGGAGTAGTCTACTTTGTGCTCACAGCCTCACCTGTTAGACAAAAGCAAGGCTGTGAACAGAAAGGTGCAGGTCTGAGTCTCTGCTGGGAAAATGTGGGCAGAACAAATGAAAGAAAAGATCTCCTAACTAACTTTATATTCACAGTTTTTTCTTATTTTGCTTAACAGGGTTTTGGGTTTGATCCCTGCACATTTTTATTCCTTATTATGCCTGATCATGTGTTGATTTTATTTTCTACTGTTTTATTGTTTCATCATTTTGTACTGTGAATGACTTTGCTACTGTCTTAGAGAAGTGCTATATAAATAAAGTTATTATTATTATTAACTGCTGCTGTGGAGCAGTTGGAGACGGTCGTACTGGGCAGCATGCTGGTGAAATAAATCAAATAAGCAATTTCACCTTGTGATTTCCCTACTTTGTCTCTCAGAAGTGCTACAAATGATGTTCAGACTACGATAAAGAAGATGCACTATGTCAAAATCACCTTACTTTTCCGTGACTATCCTGAAGATCCATGACCTAAATAAATGTAAAATGATTTTTTTTCCTTGATCAAAATTTTAAAAGCACGTTTAAGTCTTATCAAAGGGGGAAGTGAATAGCTTGAAGGGAATAACTTGTTACTGATTTGATTTTTAAATTAAGGCGGACAAAATTCCACAATATTCCATTACTTATTCCAAGAATGTATTAAATCCCCTGACTTTCCCTGCCTGGAACAGACTTTTCAAAACTATAACCAGTGTGAATCCTGTCAGTCGTATCGCTGCCCTTCTGCCTTCTTCTAAGGCCTTTGAGGAATTCAAAAAGTCTCTACCACTGGTGATTCTGGCAAATGGTATTTTGTAACTTGACTCCAAAGGCCCAGAAAAATAAAATTATTATTTAGTACACAGAAAAACAATAAAATCAAATGACAGATTTCAGCTCTTGTTGATTATAATCCTCCTGTTTTGTTTCCTGTTCAAGGATTTTTTTCCCCAATGAAGCAGAAAATGTACTCTGACTGAAAATAGTTATTTACAGCATATTGTCAGCTCACCAATAAACTAAGTGCTTCCCTGCTGGTATGAACCTTAAAAATGATGCTTCAAAACAAATGTCACTTAGCATTGGACCAATACCTAACTCAGCTGAGGAGAGTGAAGCTAAAACTGTTAGACATGACACCATGTCATCTGAATTCACATCCAAGCTACATTCAAACAGCAAGACACCTTCTCAAATCTTGTCTCCTGAAGCAGATAACCAAACAACTGAGTTTTATTCCAAAAAGACAAAAAGGTTTATTCCCCATTTGAGTAATGTTACACCTACTCAGACAACATGACTGCTGGCATCAAAGTTAATCTCCTGAATCTCACAGAACAGCAACATTTATAAGATGCAGGAAAACCATTTTTATTTTATTTTATCTTGAGCAACAAACACTGGTTTCAATTGTCTGATGAAATCCCGCAGTTCGACATTGTCTCCTCAGTCTAAATATTGCCACTTTGTTTTGGTTCCAAGCTCATGATAAAGTCTGAAAGCTGATAAGCCCTTCTGTGGATCTGTTCAACTTTCTTTGCTAGGAGTGAAAATGCTGCTCTCTCACTCTCACAACAAACTGGGAGTCAACTTGCCAAAATACTCAAATGTCTATAGGAATAAAAGCAGCAAATAGAAGTAATGAAATGAATTGTTCAGTGTGTTGCATCTGAAAAAACATTTCTCTGTGTTGTTTTGTTTCTAGGTGGCATATCCCTTTAAAACCAAAACACAATGTTAATTCTGACATTTCTCTGGCTCTGCACAGCCCACTCAGTACCGGTGAACATGAACACCTCTGCCCTCCAACACAGAAACAACACAAGCTCATCTCCAGTGTGTGTGGTGTCATCCTGATGCACAGCCTGAAGCTCCTCCATAGAAAATGAATGGCCCGGTGACTCCAGGGACCCAAACAACGTAGGCTGATCATGCACATCCAAATAACCTTTACACACTTGAAGTTATGAAACAGAAACTGAACCGTGATCTGCAGTGAATCTTTCTCAATTGTTCTAAATGTTCTCAGGACCTTTCCTTACTTATTTAAAGATCAGGTTGTGTTTATATTTGTGAGTTTTTTTATTCAGAAACCGGCAGAGGGGAAGAGTCTTAATGGAAGATAACCGACAGCAAGCATTCTGGAGCAAAAAACACCGGGACAAACAAGTAAAACGGTGATACTGAGAATACAGATATTTATCTCCATACCACAACCTGAGGGTTAGAAACACAATGAAATGTTTCTGTGGGTTGCACATCCTCTTGCATCCTCTTTTGTTGGCACACACAGATCACACAAGAATCTAAATCTCAGTTTGGAAGATGAGAAAACAAACCTGGCAACTTTTATAAAGACCAAACCGCTCCGAACTGAACCGCATAAAAACAAAGCTGGAAGACCAATCAATCAATTAGCACAATAATCCACCTGTTAGTCTGAAGTCATTCAGCTGTAATGGCCACACACTGCAGAAAGGCCCCCCACTAAGAAACTGTGAAAAAGACTAATTCAGACCTCACCAGATCACACCTCACAGATATAAGTCTTTCTAAATCGCTCCGCAGGCCAGCACTGTGATATTCTGATGCAACAAAGTCATAAGATGCATCTCCTTGTCGAGAAAACAACAGATTTTGACATCACAACAACATTCACACTGCCATATGTAGTTTTCATCGAGCAGCAGGGTGACAAAAAAACAGCTGCTGTCAATCCTGGTCCTCAGAACTCAGAGCAACACTGGTTTATATTTTAGCCATCTAATAAGGGACTGACTGAGAACCAGGACGCCAGCTGGAAGGACAGAAAACCAGCAGGGCTCTGGACACCGGAACCAGCGCGGAGAACCACTGGCACGAGAAGTGGGAGTGATCGTCCTTCAACAGTTAAGAAGTGAGTTCAAATCCCCCCGACAGCAAGCATCTGTCCTGCTGAAGCGTCCTTGAACGAGACGGCGGCGGCGAGCAAAGACGTTTCTACCTCAAGGGATCTGTGCAAAATCCTCACGTCCCCAACTCAATTTAAAGGAGGTTCTGCGCAACCCTGAAATTCATGGGTTAATAATCCACAGACAGATATGCTTCCATAAGCAAAAACGTAACTAATTTGTGAGTGACATTCACTTAAGAGGACTTCAAACTTTAACCGTAAACCATGTACTTTCATGTCAGCAGTCATTTTGTAAGAGTAGTGTCATGTGTTTTCCCCAAATGTGGTATATCTCATTTTGGATTTAAATTACTTCTTTTTTAACTTGTTCCATCCTGTGCAAATTTATTCTAGCACCAACTTGAAATTAACTGCTAAATGATGCACTAGTCAGTAATAGCAAGAACAGTAAGTTAAACTACATTCAAACTGCATTCAGAGTTACTAGAGCAACACTTATAGCAACACTTCAACACTAAATTAAATAAATAATGGTTTTACAAAGCCAGGATGTATGATTCTGGCATGCACAACAAGTGCAGTCAATGTCTGAGCATCTTTCAGTTTGTTCATCTACTTAGTGATATAACATTACATTAACAGCGGTAAAGTATTTAAAGTTCTAACGTAGATATTTCAATAGAAATTGTTTAGGTTGGGATGCAATAACACTGATTTGAGTTGGGTATATTATTTCAGCTACACTGATACAAACTGCATTAAAATATCAGAATTGAAATGAGAAATATTGAGATGTGCAAAAGCTAAACTTGACTATTTATCTGCTGGTTGACAATAAGTAAAAACATGCTGTGTATCCATTTTGGGAAAACAGCATCATATCATACCATAAAAGCAAAAAGATCGTGAATGTAAATATGTTCCTATTTTGTAAGCGAAGGACAAAAGCTACCTATTTATGTTTTCCTCACAAGCTTACATCAATCATGAATGCTACATGACTGACTTGTACTAGCAGGTGCCACCTTTTCAAATAGTAGACTTCTCATTTTGAAATGAGCCTTTTCAGCTGTTTACATTTCCAGACTCTGTTTGTCCTGTCATCGATTAGTCTGAACTACAGCTTTGCAAGAGCCGTGCAATAAACGTTTAAACTGAGACAGAGCTGCAAATGACATGTGCTTTTCGTGCATCATTATCTATGCTCAGATTATAATACTGAGATGGATTATGACATGAAAACATGACGAGGTGAAAGTAATGAATGGCGCCTAGTTTGACAAGTTGTAGCGACTAATTCCATGTTGTTTGCATCTTACCAACTTTAGCCACAGTTTGTAGCTTTCACTCCCTGCTTCTCTGCTGCTGTTATGAAAAGTGAAACGGGGAGAGGGAAACAATCTGCTTCCTCCGTCAACAACCGGTTGCTTGAGGTCGAGAATCTGAAATAGATGTAACGTTGGATAAGCAGGTCAGACGGAAACAAATTAATGTTACCACGCACCGGGGTATCCTAGCATTTATCAATCACTTAGCTCAGGTAACTGGCAAAACGCTTCTCTAACGGCGAGAAATAGCTTCAAACCTGAGATTCTGCGCTTGATTTCAAACATTCATTTGACACCGAGTTCTCTGATGTAAGGTAATATGTGTGTAATAGCATAATATTAACAAGAAATAACTAGACGGACATAAAGGAGGCATCCCGATTGCATAGCATAGCCGATGCTAACAGCATGCTAGCTGAGCCATTAGCTACGGCTAGCGCGATAGCTAGCAAATTAGCCTGGCTACCGGGGGCTAACATACTGCTGGAAATGGCTTTTGTTTTTGTTTTTACCTTGTAGCATACGAACGCTGGGCGGGAAAAAATTAAAAACATGGGAGTAAAAATGTAAAAACAACGAGCGGGGAGTGTGAGGTGAGAATGGGGTCCCTACTGCATGTCAGCGGGGCCTTTTTCTTCATCCATGGAAAAATACTTTGAAAGGCCTGCTTCTCCATCGGCCCGGGAGGGCTGTTTTCGACTCGCTAACAAAAACTATTTCCGCTGGCTCGGCCCGATATGTCCATTGTCTGAAGCAAAAGCCTTAACAGTCGAGCGGGTCACTCCTCGTTTTCAGCGAAACGGCCCCTTTCTTTTGTTTCCGTCGTATTTTTCCTTCTTTTTTCATCGGCTGAGTGTGTTCCGCCCCGTGTCAATTTTAGGTGTCCCTGTCTGTGGACGACGGCTGCTCCGATGCTGCTAGCGTTAAAATGGTAGTTTCCTGTCTGCATAATGGTTCCGGGTAGAGCCAGGCACAGGTCGGTCAGACCGGCCGCTGCCGCACCGCTGCACCTTCATATCTGATCTCTGCCCTCCGCTTGCAAAATGTGGATCCTATCCAGCATGATGCTCATGAATAAATAAAGTGTGTGTGTGTGTGTGTGTGTGTGTGTGTGTGTGTGTGTGTGTGTGTGTGTGTTGGCTCTGATGGGAATCGAACCTGCAACCTTCCAGGGGTGAAACATCCTGGAAGTTTAGAGACAATTTAGGTTCAAATGATTCAATCCTATATTTCT
>OMLF01013416.1:13883-36779 GCA_900302615.1 Holocentrus rufus | reverse complement strand
TTTTTTTGGGCTGTCCGTGCACCTGTGGGTGGGTCGGTGATGAAGTTGCGGTGGAGGGTGAGGCGGGTAGTGGATTACTCCTCGGGCCTGTCAGCATTCAATTGCATCTGAAAGGAGGCACTCAGAGCGGAGGTGATGGCCCACCTTTTACAGGCTTACCTGGCTAAGCGCTGATAATAAAGCCCGGGCCCGTATGAATGCGTGTCCGACACAGGCGCGGGTCATTGTCTCAGGTAGCTGCACCTGTACTTTAGGAACTCCCATTGTTTCCCCCCTCTCGGAGTCGTTTAAGCAGATCAAAGCTGTGACAAAGCCCAGGGAAGCCCCAGGCATGCGGAAACACAGGAATTATTCCCCCTTCAGGATTCCCACACAAAAAGACAAATAGACTAGCCCCAGAGGGTGGCCCCCTGTGGGACATCTCCATTCAGACCCAGTCTGCTGTGGAAGCTCCTTTTGTCTTGTTTTTTTGTTTTGTTTTTTCATTAATGCACTATATATTGTGCTTTTAATTGTGCTGTAGTCAGTGCTGTAGGCATCCGATGTAAAGCTTACAACAAAAACCTCGTGAAAGCTGCTGTAAAATGGCCAGATAAAGGCAGTGATTTGCATAGCCTTAGTTTAATGTTCAGCTCAGCAGTTAATTTAAACTAAAAACACAGCATATAATGTTATAGATTTGTGAGAGCACATATCAGAAAAAAGCTACTTATGCTTGCTTTTAAAATCATTTCTTCTCCCTGGATTGAGAGCGGCAGGGAAAGCAGCACAAACATGGCTTGTTCCTCAGTCTTGTTTGAGCCTTTTAAGCTGGTGAATGATTAGCAGAAATAATGTCCCTGTCACCCTTAATCACATTAAAACGTGGTTAACATTTAATTTTTCCCACTTGATATGCAAAAATTTCCACTAGATTTGCAGCAAAGGCCATTGGAATTCCATTATAAAAAGAATAAAAATTTCAGGCATCATTTGTTCAGAGAAGGATATCAAGACTAGAAAGTGCTGAATCTTTCTATTAACGGAGCAGTGAGAGATGGCACTCAATGCTAGGACATAATGGCAGACTGACAAGGCACACACACACACACACACACGCACACACACAGTATCTTTCTCATTGGATTCTGTGTAGCTCATACTTAACAAACCCTCTTTTAGAGAACACCTACACCAACAAAGGTTTTATTTTTTCTCATAATTACACAGATCTGTGCATAACACTTTGACATGATTTTTAGAAGATGTGAATGATCACCAAATGGCCGATATATCCAGTTAAACCTCCTTTGAAGAATGAAAAACAAGCCTTTTTTTCTTATTTCATAGAGTGATGCTATAGAACAGACTTGACTCAGGCTCTAAACACCAAGAGGTCTGAGCAAAACCTGATTTTTATCGACACTTTCATTGAAATACAGAATAACCTGAATCCCTTTTTTTAGACGATTATTTAAAATTTCATGCACGGCTGAGAAACCCTTTGGCAATCTTTCGGTATCAATAAAGGCATATAAAAAAACGTGCGGCATGTTTCACATCAACATTTTTACCCAATTTATCCGTCCGCGCCAAATTTCGCCACAAATAATTTGAGGGGACATAAACACAAATTGCGAAGCGGGATGACTAGACAGCGCCGGGGCTGACAGAAGCGGTTTTGGGAGTCATGTTGACGGAGCATCAAAGCTCTTAATTGACAGTGCTTTGTTTCTGGAGTTGAGGGAAGGGGGTGTTTCGTGTTCCTGTGGCAAGGTGTTTGTCTGGTCCTGTGTCACTCAGTGCAAGGACCCAGAGACCCCCATGCTCATTTGCAGCTCACGTTCTCCATCTCGGCTTCACATTATTAAAATCATCCCTCAGCCTTCTACCAAGAGCCTCTTTGTTACTTGGCTGGCTTGGCTCGGCTCTGTCAAGTCTTCACCAATTACAGTCTCAGGTACAATGGTCTATTCACAGGATCACAGCCCTTGACTGGTGTGGGGAGAGTGATTTGTGAATCATTATTCAGCCGCCTGTAGAGAACGCGATACCTGAGGAATGCAAATAACGTGCCACCAAATAGACAGCTGTGCTCCTAAAAGTGACAAACTACAGCTGTTATTATCTCAGATTGGATTTTTTCCCCTCTTGGAGAGCCAGACATCTCCTGTGTTTTCAAGTTTTCAGTTTTGACTAAATGTGTTTTTTCCTTTTTTTTTTTTTTTTTTTCCCTCGCCTGTCCTTTATGAGACGCGGTGACCACCTTATTGCCGTGGCTGTCAAATCCCAACTCTGCATACATGCCGCTAACACAAAGGGAAATATTAGGTTATGGTTCTTAATAGAAGTGTGTCTGAATGGACGAGACACACCGGCGTATGACACATTTAAAATTTAGCCTGCAGTGTTATTCAAGCTTGTTTGGAAATGCATCCAATAAAAGCAAAACTGTGGTTTCCTTGGAGAAGCGTTGGGTTGTCAGATATTGCGTATTGATAATCATTTGGTAGGAGCAGTGATATGGTACTGTAGGTAATAAAGCAGTGACATTGTTATTGGAATAGATGTGATATTGAGGTGGTGCAGTCCCTCCCAGTCTTTGATTTCTTATAGGCTTTAAACAGGAAACTAGGATTACAGATAATGACAGGGACCCCTTAGAATCAATCCAGCCTAGGCGCTCTGTCGGGCCCGCCGTGTGAAAATGGATTTGTGTGATGCTGTTCTTTGAGACCTGTCCAATCCCAGCCTGAAAGCATGTAGGGCTAATCTCATAATTGCCCTAACCCCCTTATATTGTTCTGACTGAGAGTTACCATTAACTGTGAGGATATCTTTGTCCTGCAATGTCAGGTGCCCTGCTGAATTGGAAGGCAAAAACCTCTCGAACAGTTAAGGGAACGACAAAGACATTTATAAGTGAGGAAACTGCACTTAGTGGGTAGTTTTACTTCTCCTTCTTTCCGGCCTCACTGTGATTGTTTGGTTGGATGATTTAAAAAATTAGGCATTACTGCAACATTTAGACCTGGTCTACATGTTAGACTGGGTCTAAATTTAATGCAGTTATTGAAGCTATAAAGTGCCTATGTGAATCAGTATTATTCATATGAGCGTGTCAATTCATCGTAAACTCTTAGCTGCGAAGTTTTATGGAAAGAAAGTGAAACTCTGTGACATAAATGCCACCTTTGGAGCACAATCTCCCTGCAACGGTACAGTAAACATTCATATGTTCAGCTGCTCTTATGAATATGCATGTGCCGGCAGATAACAAATACGTGTCAGTCAAGCCCTACAACTTTTTTTTTTTTTTTTTTTTTTTTTTGTGTGCGGCTGCCGTTTTACCAGGTTGGTGAAAATCAAGGAGTGGGTGGACGGTCATGACCCCGGGGCCTTGGTCATCCCCTTCAGCGGAGGCCTGGAGAGCGGGCTGCAGGACATGAGTGAAGAGGAGAGGCAGAAGTACTGCACAGAGCACAAGACGCAGAGGTTAATTAGCATTCAGTCTCCCCACACTTTATTATCAACTGTGTCCTCCATGCACTCCTTTAATTGCATGTGCTGATAGAATAATAAATGGCAGAGTAATTACCATTATAAAGCAAAGGATCCCTCTCTTTACTGAACAACTCAGTCAAAGGGTTTTCCTCTAAATTAAGTTTTTAACTGTCATCTGTCATCTGTAGGTATAATTATAACTTGGGCATTTTGAGTTTATTGTTCTCATGTGAAAACCTCTATGGAGAGAAAGAAATTGTGACAGCAGATTTTTTTTTTCCTCTGGGCGCAGAACGAGGCATCGGGTAGAATTCTTAAAAATGCTAAATGAGTCTACGAGCTTTCCAATTAATCAAAGAAACCATTGGAGAGTTGAATGTCCTGTGTGAAGCGAAGTGACCCATCTTATTCATTTAATGAGTTTATATTGGAATGAATGGGGCCTCGCCACTGAAGTGAACTTTGACTAGGAATCAGTGCCAATAAAGAATCCTTAAATAGTTCTTGTGTTTGCTTCTGTTAAAGTCTCTCCATTCAAATTCAACCCCCCCCTCCCCCTTTCTCTCTCTCTCTCTCTCTCTCTCTCTCTCTCTCTCTCTCTCTTTGCGTAATTCCACCAGTGTCCTGACCAAGATCATCAAGGCGGGCTACTCAGCCCTGCAACTTGAGTACTTCTTCACTGCTGGACCAGATGAGGTCCGTGCATGGACCATTCGGGTAAGAGCCGGCTGCCAGTTGTGCGGGCATATGTGCATCATTGAGTGTGAGGGTGCACGCCCAACACACACACACACACACACACACACACACACATGCAGTGTTCCATGTTCCACCCTGCTGGCACCCTCACTGATATCGCACACTCTCAACTTTGTCATGGTTGTGCTTTAGCTAGTCATTACAGGCCAAGGATAACTTCAATTACTGGTGAGCTGCTGAACAGTGAAAGTGGGGGCTACATTGATTGAGGAGGGCAACAATTGATTTTGCCCATTACGTCCATGAGAATGTTTCCATCCTGTGCAGATCTGCCTGCCCTCCTCCTGCCGCTAGAGATAAGGGGCCTGTGCATTGTGCCTGCCTAATCTGTGTGACGGGGGTTGTCTGTGCTGAAATTGATGTCGCTTTTCATTCGACTGTTTGTGGGCCTTGCTGGGGGCTCCTCCTCCCTGTGTGTCTCAGTTTACTGAGCCCGGCCCGCCAAGAGCTTTGTGCAACGGGATCGCAGGATTTACATCAATACAGATGTTGGCTTGGCATGCTGCTATTGTGCAAAAGTTTTTTTTTTTTTTTTTCCTTTTCTTTTTTTTCCAGCAATGAAAGGATTGAGTGCGGTTATGACAAGGTGTTTGATGTGTCAGGAGTTGCATACACTTCACATAGCGGGTTAAAGAAATCTGGAAAAATGATCTCAAACTTTTTTTGAAAACCTAAAGCAGATTGGGGCCGTTAAAGTCGTTCAGATGCATTATGCAGTTCCTCATTTCCCCAGGGATTTATGATATTGCTGCCACCTGATTTTTGTCATCAGTTCCACAGATATTGGAAGGTATTGCAATTTTCATACACCATCAAACTTTATACAATACAGAATGCTATAAGTTCTTTAAAAATAATAGGGACAACAATTTTCACAAATCGTTGCAATTTTACCGCAAAAGCGTCTAGTCAATGCACTTGTCAACAAGCAGATCATTGCATTTTTGTGTCTTGAATGTAAACACAGTCCTCACATTTTTACAGCAAATAAACAGAAAACACTGCAAACTGTCTTGCACTTTGTTGAATAAACTGCTACAAGATGTTTTTTATGTTCACAATAATGGCAGAAAACCTAATTCATTTTAGATGTTTTTACCATTTAAAAGTTTTTAATCATCTCTGATTGACTCACAGTTATTCTACATGATACATGACTAAATGTTCTGTGACTGCAGTAGGAATATGAGCCATGATATGTTCTGAACAGGAAACAATATTTTATTCAAGTATTTTAAGATGCCACTTGTGATATTTTTAAGGGCACTGCCTTGTTTGTACAAATTTGTCACAGATTTTCTTCAAAATGTTACAAATTTACACCTTTACCATGATGATAACTGCTGTGGATGTGCAGACTGTGGCATTCCCACTTTCCAATTTCAAGCTGTATGTAACCATATTTTAATATGCAGTTTAAATGGCAAAATGTCTTCTGTATTTCAGATAAATGATGGTTGCAGTCCACAAAGCTAACATTTCTCTACTTGTTAACAAATTAGCTCAAGAAAGGATATTTTTGAAGCCATTCTCACTGACTTTGAGATAAATTATTTAAGGTAAAGTTGGTCACATGTCAGTTTATTTATTAAAAAAAAAAATCCCGATTTACAATGGACACATAATACATAGGGTTTCAAAACTCCTGTAAAATTTTAGCACAGAGTGAAACAAATGGCTTTAAGAGTGCCTCATGCCAAGGAGAGGGAATGTCAGGACGTTCCAACCAAAAAAACATTTACCACCCACCACCAAAACTAATGTTATTCTGGGACACTTCATGGCCAATTTTCCTATGGAGATCAGTAATTGTTTGAGGGAGTCCCACAGCTGAAGTGACCCTGGATAACCTCAGGTGTGCTGGTGTGAGGGCTTTGGCTCAGAGTCTGAACACCAACTGAAGATTCATACATTCCACTCCAAAATAAAGCACCTCTGGAAAAAGTTTAAATCACATTGAGACGTGGCAAGCTGGTGTTGTTGACAGGTCACAAACTTTACATACTTACTGTGACTGAATTCTCTCTTTTAAATCACTTTTTTGATATTCATATGTCTTTTACCGTGATATTTCTTTTTAACATGTGAGCAAATAAACATACAAACTCGGCAGCTCATGTTGTGTATTCTTTTAACAACTATTCACCTTTCATTCAGAAATTAGAATTGTATACAAATACAGTAAATGAACCCGTACAGGATTGCGCACTTGGTGAGGAACAGCCATCTTAAATAAAAGACACTTATCATTTTATATTAATATTGAATTAACTGCTGCAGAATCACCATCACATGCAGTGATCCGTGCCAACACAAGTTTGTATACAGGGACTTTGGGTGGTACTTTATGGCCTCTCACTTTAAACCACTAAAAAGGGAAGGTGAGTTCACTTTCTTTTTATAGGAAACATTATGTTTTATTCAGGTGACATCATCGTGTTTAGGTGTTAATTCATCCCAGCATGAGTGATGTCCTCACTATTTGCAAGAAAGTCCTGGGAACACTTCAAAGGCATCCTCAAAAACACGGTTGTCCTCCTTGACATAACTGATTACCGCTAGCCTTGATTGTGTGTGAGGGGCATTTAGTCAGGTAAGCATCAGTGAGTAACTATATTAAGCCAATACATCTTGCATTGTAAAAACTACACTCAGTAATGTCGTGTTCCTAAGTCCTTTAACATGCTTTATTAGGCAGCCTCGAGGTGACCATTATCTATCAGCCTGCTCTGCATAGCTCTTAACTAGGACAATGTGGATCTCTTGTAATGCACCATATGAAAAAAATCCCTCCCCTAATCTATTTTTCTCCAGATAGACAAACCTTGATGCTGATTAATGGTAGTTAAACTCACAAGCACTCCGTCAATGAGATTGCATAGGGATGGTAATGTATTGGAGTCATTAAATACGCATCATTCTTTTGGCATGAAATATGTTGACCCCAACCTGATTATATACATAATTAAAACTGCTCAACAGTTCCTGAGCACAGCGCCACAGAGCAGAGAGAGAGGGAGCAGGTCGACAGGCAGGAGTCATGATGATACAGAGCGGCCACGTCACTTATTTGGGTCATTTGTCATTTCCACCCAGCATTATTTCAATGCATATAAATTGCACATTTTATCAGTCACCAGTTGTGACTTCGGCTGGAGAGGATTCAGTGTACAAAGAATTTATGGAACTGTTAAAATGTTATTTTGTCCTCCTTGAACTGGCGCCTGGGATGATTTTATATTTTTCATGGCGACTCGGGGTGCATTTAAATGTAAAGATGAAATCACAGCTATGTGTTTCAGTTTAAGCAAATCCACCTCATGTTTTCTGGCGCTGAATTTACTTGTTCTGTTCTGCAGGGACACATTATTGAATGCATGTATTAGAATGGCCAAACTTTGGTATTTCAGAATAGTAAGGCATGATGCATTGGGGTCAATACTGTCCTGGCCGGTCACTGCAACACTGGGTCTTGCTGTTATGACCAGAGAGCAGAGCAGCAACCCACAATGAGGCAAGATTGCTTGGACAGAAATCAATACCAGCATGGAATGGGAATCAGAAAGCATTGATAGCAGTGCCGGGTCCTTATCGGTCTCCAGGCTGCCCTAGCAGGGCACAGCAGAGTGGAGAGCTATCCAGAAATCAGGACTGAGGCAAGAATACCCCAGACTGAACACACCCCTCAGTGATGCTCCCGCCACTATCCCCCCCTATCAAACACTGTGTCATTCGCATGCTGTAATCCATCTTCTCCAAAACAATTAATTTTCCTTATGTGTCCTCTCTTCCCCTTCCTCGTGACAGAAAGGAACTAAGGCTCCACAGGCTGCGGGGAAGATCCATACGGACTTTGAGAAGGGCTTCATTATGGCGGAAGTAATGAAATTCCAGGATTTTAAAGAGGAAGGCAGCGAGAACGCTGTCAAGGTGAGCAGTCAGGGTGCCAGTGGAGATGAGGGGAAGTCTCCTGTGATCAGTGGAGCTGACAGTCACCACACAGCTCCTACTGCAAACTGCTCTTCACCTTTACTCAGGGGAAGAAATTACTGCACACACTCCAGCACCACTCCTGACAAGCCAGCTGATTCTGGCTCTAAACACTGCCATTCTGCTCCAGCTGTGCATATCTTTATCACAATGTGTCTTAACTGGCTCATGGTAGGTCTCGCTCGTAGCTCAGCCCAGTCTCTCAGAGGTAGTACTTCTTCACCTCACCAGGCGTTTATCAGATCTATAGAGTGCGCTGTTAGCTTAGAGCTCTCTGTTGCCAAATCCCCAAGCCACCATGGGCATGTGACAGTGATATAAAGAGGCAAGTTAAATAAAGTGTGAAATTCCTCATATAAGGACTGTTTCATGGGTGAACAGCGCAGAAATGTGACTTGCATATCTTCTTTTTTATAACTGGCACTGTTTGTTTTGACCTTTTTACTGGCCTGTGGCTTTTACATGTGCACGCCCCCGTCAAATATAATAACTGGGATTATGGTGAATTTGTGGAGAGAGAGAGAGAGAGCGCTAAATACAGCAGGTAATGCCGCACAATGCTCAAAATGTTTTCTTCGCTCCCAAGTGGTAATATATCAGGTTTGGCATCAATTCAGTTTCAAATTAGCAAATTGTTATTTTGTAATTGAAGATCGGAGAGTTAATAAGTAGTTGTTTGAATGCTCTCTGGGATGCTTTTCATGTCGGAGGTGCTTTTTTTTAATATAATTTGGTTTCTGTATTGACAGAAGTAAAAAAAATCACTCAAATCAATTGAATTAAAACCTGGCTATGGGTGACATCTGTGATCAGCAGTGGTAAGCCCTGATATGCTGTTGTACAAACATCCTATTATCAACTCCCTCTGCCCACTTACAGAGTCAAATAATCCTATGACAGTGACACACAGGGATCTACAATATGTTATTGAAAGGACTGGAATGGAATGGAAGTATTACAAAAACATTTAAACCGTTTAAATATTCACGCCTTTTTAAAATATATTTAATATTTAATTCATCGGCGGTGTATTGTTCCCACCCTTCATAAGCTGCAAACAGAGGGTGAAATGTGTCGGTCTCTGGGGGTTTCCACCATTGTTATCCACCGTTAAGATCTGAGTGTCAGGTCCTTACTGCATGCTCTCTTACTAATCCCTTTTTTGGGGCTTCATAAGAACATGGAGCATTTCTGACTGTGGCATTAAGGTCCATGCTATTTAATGCCAGTTGTGGGAATAGGCTGTCTGAATAGGGCCAGTGTATGGGGATATCACATTATTAGTAATCATATCTGCTTAAGCCAAGCTTGCTGCTCCAGATGGCTGCTTTCAAGTGCAAATGAACCAGTTAGACGTGTCTGGTTTAATACATACTCAGGAATCACAAATAGCCATTGATTTTTTTTTCTCTCCCTCTCCCTCTCCAACCAGTGTTTCTGGTGGTATTGAGCTTGGATTAAATGGTCTCCTGAGCCTTTAAAGGGACATTGATTCTTCTAATTAATTGTGCGCTGTGCAGAACCAGAATGCATAAACCTGTCCATATTAGCACTTCAAGTCAATTATTTTGAGTTTGTGGGAAGGAGAACAAACACTTATTGTACACAAAAGAAATGTTAGAACTTATTTTGTTTCCTTGAGAAGTGTGATGATGCTGTAATCAAAGAGTTATTAACATTTTGTGCTCGTGCATATAAAACTGAAATGGGCAGAGGAGAGGATTATTCACTCAATGGGAATTTAGACAACCCTTGAACAAAACATGGTTGCAAGTAAGTGTGTGTGAGTGGGTGTGGGTGTATGTATGTGTGTGAGTGAGTATAAGAGAGAGAGAGAGAGAGAGAATTGTGTGTTTGTGTGATGTTTGCATGGGGGTCAAGTTGTTTTTAACAGATGTTTATATACCCATCCTGCACTGCCATTTTTTAAATAATTATTTTAATAAAGAACCATTTGTATTCAATTATATATACTTAATTTATTATTACTATTTTATTCATTTTTTTACATATACATATTTTATTTTTGTTTTTATTTTACTTTAAGTAATTTTGAATTCTATTTGATATCTTACAGGCTGCAGGGAAATACAGACAACAGGGAAGAAACTACATTGTTGAAGATGGAGACATCATCTTTTTCAAATTTAATACACCAAACGCACCCAAGAAAAAGTGACTCAAGACTAATGAATGTACTGTACTGTTAACTGTTAAAGAATTGATCCTTTTTTTTCTTTCTTTTTCTTTTTTTTTTCTTTTTTATTCAAATTGCTGCCTGCCAGGCCACTAAAGCCTCTGATACCCACTGCCACATTCTCACCGGTGTGTCCTGTGGTATCGAATACCCCCTCTTCGCCAAAGCACAGGTTCACTAAACCCTGACAGCTTTGCTATTTAAGATCAGGATCAGCCCCCCACTCCAAATTGTAGCAGCATTTGAAGAAGCGTATTACTCTCCAGATACTTCATTAATCTCCATCACTGGTGCCAGCGCTGACACAGCTGACAGCAGGGACAATGCCACCTGCTCCTCTCCCCCTTCTACAGATAATGCATGTTTTACAGTAGCCCAGATGTCTACACTCAATAAAACATTTGACAAAACCAGTCCATGTGTGTTTTGGGATGTCTGTATTGAGTGGGGCGCTGCATGGGGATGGTGATAGGAGTCCTGCCGGCCACTGATTACAGAATTAAAAGGCACAACTGACATTGGCTGTAGCAGAGAGGGGACAATTATAATTATATCTGTAAGGGGATTCTTATTTTAGAAGTGTAAATTCAATACTGATTGTTCCAGGAAAACAAAATGGTCAGTTGAAATAATTATTTTTTTATGTTTGAATTAGCCTTTAATTTGTGACTGATGAATATGTGCACTCTAAGGTGTCTCTACCTGGCTACATCATGTAGAAATGATATCTTTGTTATGTTTACAGTTTTCTTACTCCCATCCCTGAACAATGGGGACAAACAGCACCTACACAAAAGAGAAATATTCATTTGAACCATATTTTCGGAAAAGTCTTGATTTCGTGATATTCCGTATAGTAAGAAAATAGATGTTGACACAATCCACGAGCACAAGCAGAAAACGGGCCCTGTGGTCTGAAGTAGTGTTTTTCTCGCCCCTATACTTTGTGTGTGAGTGTTTGCGAAGCGTTTATGCTGATGGAATTGTATGGCTGCGGCTGCGGTGCTCCAAAGTTAGATTGTATTCTCCATGGGAGTCACAACACAGAGCTGTAGATCAGCAGTGCTTAGCTGAATATCTTGTATCTATTAATACTGCAGAGAACAAAATGGCCTTTTGATGGGAACAAAAAGATTGAATAAAAATGGTCATTTTGCCCGGGATAGCATTGCATATACAAGTTTTAGAAAGGATGTGTTTTCGGAGCAAAGCCTGCACCAGCACCACAAAGCATAGTGTTTGTCATGGAAATAAGGTGGATTATAGAATTCATGGTCTGAGATCCAAAGCAAAATGTAGGATAGTGTTTATTGTGGTTTGATGGAAGGATAGACGGATGATGACACCTGCATCAAGCAACATTAAGCTTGCTTTCGTTATACACTTTGATTGTAATCATACATTTCATGCAGCAGACCCAGGAGCACTAAACAGGAAAAGTGCACGCTTCCACGATTTACAGTCATCCTATACTGTGTTCATACGACAACTGGGTGCTTTTGGTTGACTGTTTTCTAAGTGAAACCATACAAATCCTCTTGAGAGCACAATGGGGGCTTGAGACAAAAGTGTTTTTGCATTCCTCTGGGGGTGGTGGTGGTGGTGGTGGTGTTGGCCAACCTAGAAACTCCACATGGAAGATTATTCATCTCCTGCAGTTTTGAGGCTCGGGGACTGACAAGTTGTTCCCAGTGGTCTGGATCGGAGTATTTTGTTGTTCATAAAGTGACAATAAATCTTTTCAGGAACAGTAATAAAGCTATTTAGAAAAATGGAGATGTTCCATATAGGAGCAAAACACCACAAAAAGTCTTCTGTTCTTTAATTATATCTTCAGTAGGGCTGTTCAGGGTTTGATACCAACAGCCTATAACGGGAGGGACCAAGATTAATAAATTATGCACTCATTTGATGTTTTTTTTCTACTGGATTTCTTCATCTGTCCTGATCACATTTTCCACAAGTAGCTATATACAAAGCCTCATGTTTAGATTAGTTATACAGAAGTATTCAAATATTATCAGGTCAAGTGCAGTATAGGTGAATCTTTAAAAACGGGCAAACTAGGCCAGGCTCTTTAAGAAATTAACTGGCTCACACTCAGAAATCAGCAAAATTCTCTGTTGGTACAAATGTTCTGTCAGCATCATCAATCAAGCGGTGCCATTCTGCCCAGAGGCAAACCACAGTGGCACCAAACCAAGAAGGGCACAGAATGGAAAGCCTGCCTTAAAAAGCACACACATAAAAGACCACGGCCTGCTGTTGTAAATCACACGCACACCAAAGAAAACTGAGAGTTACAAAAAGAGTTTATGAGTTATGACAAATAAACATATAAATAACTGAGGCATTTTTCAGAGCAGTAACTATGCATGAGGGATTTGTGTTGGGAAATTCCAAAGCTATTATATAAGTATTGTATCATATCATTACAGAGGGGAAACTATCCCTATTTTGGATTACAATAAACTGTTACAAGTCAGTGTTATAATTACTGGCATTGTGTGCATACCCTGTTCTACACTTGTAGATACATGAAACAGACTTGAAATCAATGCAGAATGGTAATTTGACCAAAATAACAATTGATTTCTTTTTATTGATGAGGCTTTATGCAACAGCTTTCCGCTGATTCGTGTTGCGCAGTCATGATATAACCTGGGTTTTGATTTATTGCGCTGTCCCTCAGGGTGAATAAACACTGCAAGTACAATGTTGAGTGAAAAGAATGCCATCAATGGTTGAGAGGAGTGTCTCAGACAGGAGTGTTTAACTCATAAACAGAGGCTGACAAATTTAGTATCTTGTTTGCATCTAGTGTTGTTATTGTAGTAAACGCCTCAACCGCAAGATGACTTCATATGCTTATCTGTGGCATTTTTGCAACAGGTTAGTTTTCTCTTGCAACAGCAGAAAATACGACTTATGCATTGAAATGAATGCGCAATATGGGTAATAATGTATCTGCACATGTGGAACAGGCCTGCCGTGCACCTGCCTTTGACCTCAGCGCTCCTCTCATGTACAGCTGTTGACGGAGTGCATCAGAGCCACGCCGCGTGATTGTTTCTGTGTCTGCACTGGCGCTTCAAAGTTGTCAGTAACACACATTTGGTATTCCGTCCACACTTCTCCCTGCTGCACCAGTTTCAATTTTCTCTCTGAGGTCCCATTTACAGTGTCCCACAAGGTGCCTCCAGCAGGGCAGTTTCTCTCCGTGGGGTCACTCTCTCTTGGACTGGCCTTCATGAAAACAACTGTCAGTATGTTAATAGGACACACTCGGAGCCATTGTAGACACTCGCTCCCCTAATCCTTCATATTTTGCCGTCTGCAGCGCGCCATGCACTCGTCGCTCTGGAGAAAGATGTTGAGAAGAAGAGTGTTTTGATTAGCACCCCTCATCAATTCAGATTGTGCAGAAACATTTAAAAATATATACATTTTATTGTCCATATGTAATACTGTGACATCTCGTTCCTCTCCATGGCGATGCCAAAGGAAAATGCACACCTAGAGGGGTGTTAGACATATATGTGCATGCAGTGAAACTGTCATAGATGCTCTTCTTTACAGCCATATATCTATTGTGCTTTATCCTCATAGATGTATTGAAACTCCCACTGGGTAATTGCTCGAGAGACTTCACACATTCCTCTCACCAGGTGAATGCAAGGTCTGTCAATACAATCTTATTTCCTCTGACTACAGCTGTAGCTGGAGACAAACTAACACTCGAAGGTCTGAAGACAAACGCTCTGGCAATTATATGTCTTGTGTAGGCCGATGTGTCCTCCAGGATGTTGGATTTGGTGTTGCTATTAGGATATTTGACTTTTCCCTTTAACTTGGAGGTCTTTGTTGAAATTGCTGATAAGTTTCCAAGGGCTACTGGAGTAAGACAGACATAGCTGCAAGGTTTTTCTAAAGCTGTTTCCATTGGCCTGTGTTTACCTGACACTTGGATTGACAGCAGAGTGATTGGAAATATCCACCATTCACTGCCGTGAGCTCCTGAGTGCAAGGAAAGTGCTTTTGTAGTCTGGCTGTAATGGGCCAAGTTTGAATTGAAGGTTGAAAGAAATAGCCTCACTCCGGTCGCGCACTGTGAGGAACTGACACACCACAAATAATACTCAGAAGTGGGGCCCTGATAGCATCACAGTCACAAAGCATGTACAATAGCATGCAGGCTCTCATTTCAATACAGTTTCGCAATGCTATAATGCTGAAGATCAGAAGGGGGGAAAGAAATCCAGTAAAATACAAATTGCATTTCGTCTTGATTTATTTATTCTATACAATCAATGCAAAAGATATCTTAATACTCAATGGGTGATCATTTTATCATTTACTGATTGAGAAAGTGTCACTATTACTTTACATATGTACAGTACATGGGAGCATACCTGCCAGGATGAATTGCTGAATTAATAGACTTATAAGCCAAGCCAAAAGAGTTGGAGTTTGTTGGTGCTGCCATAAGAACAGTAAATCAGTATTATAAACAAGCTTTATGTTTATAATAGATTACTTTTGATTTAAAAAAAAAATCTAATTGCAAAATTGAGGTGAAATAATGAATCTACTTGTTTTGTGTTTTGGGGTGCAACAGTAGGACAATATCTCAATACCCCCCAAATAGAAATCAGCAGAGAGCAGATAAGGTGCTTTGCAACAGCTGTCAGCAGGGTCCAATTATCAAGAAAACATGTGTTTTTAGAGATATATGGAAATTGCTATGTTTGGTGTGGGAGCACTAGTTGGATGCATAAGGTAATGGGTTCAAGTTCCTTGATTACTGGGTGCCATCATGGTGTCAGAGGTAGGATGGCCTGGTGGACCAACAAAGTGGTATGGGTTGGAAAAATACTTACTGTTAGAGCCCAGCATGACATGTTCCCTTTAGTTGGGTGGTGAGGGTAAAGGCATCTGCAACCTTACAAATTTTCGACAGGTTGACAATTGGTCAACACATTTTCGGTCTTTCTGTTATCACTTTGGTGGTTTGACACTGTCAACATAGATATTATAACTACAAAAAAGCCTTTACAGCAACTGTCTTGCCCAACTAGATGTCCTATATCAGCATTACTGCACACTCTCATGGACCTTTAATGCAATCAGTCTTTTCAATGCACAATTTTGTAGTGTAATTGACAAATGACACTTCATTAGGTTAGAAAAAGATTGGCAAAAAAAAAAAAAAATCAGTAGGTATTTAAATATAAAGCCACATTTTGTACAAGATGATAGCATTCTCATCACCAACACTGAGGCCAAAACTGAAAAGGTATATGAAAAAAAAACAAACAGGAAATTAATTCAAGATGAAATGATTGACAACTCGACTGACAAATAATGACACAGGATACAAAACTGTTATCCAATCAGCTTTAGGAAGAACGGCGGGATTTCCTGTATGTGACGCAAATATTCTCAGTCAACACTGGAGGCCCCACCCTTTGTGTTTCCTATCGCCCGTCAATCAAAATAGAAAAAATCTTGACACTTATCACCTATTCCTGCGCGCCTACAATCAGTATAATTTGCTGATCATGTCTGGTGGTGTGTGACTATCCAGATTCTCCGATTTCCAACAAGTCACACAATGACTGGTATGTAATATCCATCTCATTCTCAACCTACGGAAGCTAACAAGCTAACTCAGGCATCCTTTAGCTAAGTTAGCTCGGTAGCCTGCTAGCATGCATGCTTTTTCGTAATGATCGCAAGCTAAGTTAGCAATAGCAGCTAACATTAAGCTTGTTAGCTTAGTTAGCTAACTAGCTTGTTTCGAACACATCTGCAACCAGCTCGCCTAAACTAGCAAAGAGTCGTTACATCACTGGTTTCTACCGGTAGGTCAGTGTAATTTTTAACTAGCGATGGGTACATTCTTGACGCTACCGTTGAAATTCAGAGGAAATCCCATACGATTTCGTTAGTAACATGTTTGTTGTTTAGCTAACGTTAGCCCTGTCTTTCCCCACTGTTGTGCTTTTTTGCATTAGCCCCAGAACAGCCAGTGAAACCAGAGGAAATGGCTGCCTTGGACGTGGACAGTAGTCAAGGCAACTTTCTGCAGCAAGACAATGGGAGAGGAGACCAGGTAAATTTTCCTTCTCAGTGTAACGTCCCTATATATCGTTGTTGCGTTTTCAGTAATTGAGTGGTGCTTTGTGAAGTTCACACGTTTCAAACTTTTGCTAGCTAGCGATAAACTTCCTATATGGCCCGGACTAACGGCCACCCACTTTCTTCCTTTTAAACCCGCCCATTGTGGGTAGGACACTCAGCCGTCACCGCTTGACCTGCTAGCAACTACCTGCACTAAGGTTGGGTCACCATCGTCAGAGTTGGATAGAGGTGCTACCGCTGATGTGGTAAGTCAGCACCTATGCTAGAAATCGATCGAGTTATAGCAAAATTGAAACCTTCAATCAGTATTCCCTAATCAGAAAAAACAAATGGTGGCGGAAGTGTGTAGCTTGCTTGCTCTTGCTCTTAGGGCATTATGCCTCTCAGTAGTAATGAGGGGATGACTCTTTGTTGCTTGGAACTTGGAAACGTTTACGTGTTTAACTTGTTGAAACGCTCACAAAATAGTTTATATTTATTAGTTTAAAAATCAATCATAAACAAACTGCTGCAGACAGATTGTCGAAGTGTGTAACTGATCATTTTGACTGTCCTGTCCTACTTGTAATTGGCACTTAGAGGGTGACAGGTTGTACTCAGGGTAGATCCAACATGTGGCACAAACTAGGAGACTGTATTGTTGAGGCATCACTTATTTTTCCTTATATATATATATATATATAGCACCAGCATGAAGCCTATTACGAATTCATTGTGCACATCAGCCAAACTCAGTTAAGGTTGCATGTTACCCCTCAGGTCAACTGATGGGCAGTCTCCTGTAAAGGGTGGAGTATAAGGCCTCAATCTACTCTGTAAATAGCTAGCAAAGACAAAATAATTATGCCAATGAGTACTGGTGAACTTGGTTTGATTAAGCTTGCCATATAGTTTACATAGGCTTTAATTTTGTGCATTCTAATGTTTTATGCTAAAGTTACACGTGCACTCCAATAAAACAGCAGCATTAATCATGGAAATCTGCATGGCTTTGTCATAAGCTCCCTTAAAAAATTAGGTCTAACTAAACAAAAATGTAAATTGACATTTAGTTATAATGTAGGGACTATTTTCATTATTGATTAATTGATTAGTCTATAAATTATCAAAAATAGTGACCTCTGCCGATGACTTTACCAGAATCTGACGCAATGCCTTAAAATTGCCTCCTGATTAGCAGCCAAAATAATCCCACACTATTAATTTTATGATATCAAGTGGAGAAATGCAAGCATGTGTGAATCTGTAACTAGCAAATGTTTAGTATTTTTACTTGATAAATGACAAAAAGAAGCACTTGATCATAATTTTGACAGGCAGGTAGGGAGCATGCTGTCAGGAGAGTTGTTCAAAAATAAACACAGACTCCACCCTGCCAGCCTGTCGCCACCAGGCTGGCAACCCTCAAACAAAATAAATGAATGTCCCTCGAGCACAGGTGTACACACACAGACACCAATAATCTTATTTGTCCTTTTTCAGGTTGTCATATAATTCATTATTAAAGAAAGCACATAGCCTTCAAAAAGTATTTTTACAAAAATGTAAACACAATCAAACACAGTATTTTACTAATATATCTAGCATTTTATGAACCTTCTCACAATCCCCATAATATCTCCAGTGGTCCCTGCCCCCACATTGACAACCAGTGGCATACACATCACAAGGTTTCCCATACCTTGATCATATTTGGGTGGACCTGCCAGGCAAATTCACAACCACCCAGTTAAAAATTTTGTTGTGAATGTCAGGTACAGTGATGCATTAAGCCAGCATCCATACACGTAATTTCTCATTAATTCTGCATATAAAAACAAAAATATTGGACTACAATGGCCATCATTCATTGTGCCCATTACACAGCACACCAGTCAGTCATGCTGTGTCTGTGCCAGCACAGGATAAAAAGATACTGAGATTGCTAAATAAAATGTCTATAAAAATACAGCCAAAATATAGCCTACTTAAGCGCTGTAAATCGAACCATGGCAAAAAAAAATAAAGCTCTGAACCGACCATGGACTTGGAGAATCCTTACATCCCTACATTTTATATTCTTTAAACATGCATGCACATTTTAAAAAAAGTCTTCCTTGAACCAAGAACAAAAGGATATTGTCGTGTGAACCACCAGCACCAAACAATTTGATTTTTTTTCTTTTCTTCAATATTGTGGCCGGTGAACCAACTCCTGAGATAAAAAAAGCAGGTTATCAGATATTTATTGATGATTTCTTTACATTTTTAAGCTGATTCATTTAGAACAGGTGAGTTGTTTAATCATTGCGATTTTCAAATGCCAATCATTGTCTTCCTCAGACGACAGATCCTACATCTATACAGCTAACTGGGACTGATAAATGGGAGGTGTTAACTCCCACAACAGCAGCAAAGGATGAGTCTGGAATGATACAGATCCAGAGTCAAGGGATATTAACATCAAATGGACAGTATGTTGTTCCTCTCCAGAACCTACCGAGTCAACCAATTTTTGTGACGTCGGGAACGGATGCCTCCTCTGCCAATTCAGTGCCTAACATTCAGTACCAAGTGATTCCTCAGATTCAGACAGCTGATGGACAACTGAGCTTCTCCACTTCTGCCGTGGAGGGAGCTACTCTGAGTCAGGACGCCACAGGGCAGATTCAGATTTTGCCTGATGGCAGCCAGAGTCTAAGTGTGACATCAACTGCAGACATCCTTAATAACAACCAGAACCTCATATCACAGACTGGTCATGTCCAGCAGATCCAGGGAGTTTCTATTGGCAGCTCCACCTTCAACAACCAGGGTCAGGTTGTCACTAATGTGCCTGTGGGTTTGCCTGGGAACATTACTTTTGTTCCTATTAACAGTGTGGACTTGGACTCCCTCGGCCTCTCTGGTGCTCAAACTATAGCAACAGGGGTCACTGCTGATGGCCAACTAATTATGGCCAGTCAGCCCGTGGATGGCTCAGAAAGCCTGGAGAAGACAGGTGATCACCTCTCACAGACACTATCAGTAAGTGACTCAAATGCAAACGCGGAGATATATGTGCCAACGTCTTCCTCTCAGCTGCCCAGTACAGCAAGTGAATCAGGTCTGCTGGCACAAGACACGTCATTGTCGTCAATGACTACAGAGCAAGGCAACACAAGCTCCGCCCTCCAGGAAGGCTTCATCCAGCAGAACGAGGTGCAGAACATCCAGGTGTCCTCAGCTCAGTCCATCATCCAGCTCCAGCAGGTGCCCGTCCAGACCAGCAACGGTCAGGTGGTGCAGTCAGTGGCAGCGGGGGGGCAGGGCCTGCAGAATGTGCAATTGATCAACCCAGGGACTTTCATAATCCAAGCCCAGACAGTCACTCCGTCAGGCCAGATCCAGTGGCAGACCTTCCAGGTGCAAGGTGTGCAGAACCTGCAGAACCTCCAGCTGCCCACCACGCCCCCCCAACAGATCACCCTGGCTCCGGTCCAGACCCTGTCCCTGGGTTCCACTCCGGTCAGTCTCAGCACAGGGCAGATCCCCAACCTGCAGACTGTGACTGTCAACTCAGTGGCCCAGCAGGAGGGAAACATGGACAGCCCTGGAGGTACAGAATCTTTCTCCATTATTAAAAGATATGCACAAGACAACCAAAACCAGTAGTTAGCCAGGTAGCAGTTAGCCTGTCAGTGAAAATAAAAGGGATAAATTGCAAAAGGCATTGGATTTAGCATTATTAAAGGCATGCATTATACATTCAGGCCCTTCATTTAAAGATTCCTTTGTAGCCCACTGTGTATTAGCTTGCTTACTACTGCTTTCTGGGTCCAGTCTCTACAGTTCTATTTTATTTGCACACACACACACACAGCCATACGGAAATCCACTATTTCAAATGAGAAGCAGTTCCAACATCAAAGCATCAGTTTTTTTTAAACCATGGGCATCGTGCTACAGTTGCAGAATGGAGCTTTAAAGTGTAAAGTGTTAGAAAAACCTGTTGGTATGAGTGAGCACTCATAAATGAGTACAAACACTTCTGACAGCAATAAAACATGGTATCAGAGCAAATCTGGCACCAACTATCATGAATACAAAACCATAATAATTAAATTCAGGATCTGGTTTATGAAGAAGTGAGAACATGCCCAGAGAGGCTGTGTGTGCGTGCGAGAGCTTGCTGCTGTTGATCAACTCATAGCTCAGATAGCCTGCACAAATCAAAACTGGGTCTGCTGTTATTTGAATCTTAACACGCACAATACCAAATTTCCCACACTTTCAGCCTATAATTTGTATAATTGTTATAATCTTAAAAAAATCATGACCTTTTTATAACAATATTTTGTGAATAAAATTAGGACTATTCTAGGGATACACCAATTACATTTTCACGAGCCAATTATTGATCTGATATTTCCTTTAAACAGTGTGATCCACCAATCACCGATCCAGTTGCCAATTGAAATGATGTATTTCACCTGGATTTTGTAGCAATAGCACATCATTTGAAGGTCCACAGCAAGCACAACTAGTAAAATACCAATATAACGCTGTAACAAGTTGCTGCAGGACATCATGTATAAATAAATCATAATATCCAAACATAGTAATTACATGTTAGTGTTTGCTTGTTGACTGAGGTGCTTACTCACCTGTTGGCCACCAGTAAGTTTTTCACTGTCAGCACACAGTTTGTTATGTTTTCTGTTCAATATGTTGAACTGCTTCTGATTTATGATCATAGGCTGTGAAATTCAAAAATGCGCTGTCAGAAATTAACAGTCAGTGACAGACAGATGACACATTCTGCTGCCTGCCATAAATTATTACCGTTTATATCATATGTTACACCACTTTCCTGATATGATGTCATTGTATTGTTTTGGCGTTGTTGAACTGCAGTTGAAATGGTGATTGACCAATCACTGATGACTTATTTATTGGCAGAATATAGTCAGTGGCCAATCAATCAGAGCTCCCATAAACTATACAAAACATATCATTTTAGCCCATCGTCTGTAGGTTATTTGTAACCCCAACATTTTTTCTCCAGCTGTTTGGATTTCACATGCACACGTTCACGTTTTATTTATCATATGTAGGTTAACACAGGATCAACAATGAAATGAAATGTCATTGGCTGGAATTGATGCAAGATTTTGCATTGGTTTGAGTTGATGACTCTCACTTGAGGGTTACATGTTGGAGTGCCATGATGTTGTGCAAAACAAAACTCCCTCTCAAGACAAGCTTTTGATTTTTCATTTGGATCAAGTCAAACCTCAAAAGACGACTAAATAATGCATGAAGAACAGAGCTTGGAAGGTTCAGGAATATCTAAGGTGGGCTGGATGGACACTTAATGCTTACTCCTTTTTATCTAAGTCCTCCTATCCACCTAAAATATTCATACATACACAACATACAATATTTATTAGGGCCTATGGGCAGCTTGAACTAGGCCTGTAACACGTTACTGTTTCTTTGAGAAAGTGTTGATTTAAAAAAAAAAAAAAAAATCAAGTTATATAGAGAGAGAGAGAGATATTGTTTTATGAAGATTTACTTGTGAGATTGCTTGCCATGCTATCAGGAACAATAAAGCAATTTACACTCGGTCTTTTGCAGGCTATTTGGTACATAATTACCAGAGCTTGTAATTAATAGTGATATGAATTGATTCCTGTCTCCTTGCCATCCAGATATCCATATAAAGGAAGAGCCAGACTCTGAGGACTGGCAGCTTGGCACTGACTCCACGCTGAACACAAGCGATCTGTCCCACCTCCGCGTGAGGCTCGTGGACGAGGAGGATCAGCTCGGCCAGGAGGGCAAGAGGCTGCGCAGAGTGGCGTGCACCTGCCCCAACTGTAAGGAGTCGGGAGGGAGGTGAGTTCGTCTGACGGGTGCTCGTCATTGTGCTCGCTCACTCTGTAACGCTGCGTCTGCACGGATGCAGCTTCCCATCTCTACGTGTGAAACTGACACGCAGAGATCCTAACCGCTCGTACCTGTGTTTCTCAGAGGATCCAGCATGGGGAAGAAGAAGCAGCACATCTGCCACATCGCGGGCTGTGGGAAAGTGTACGGAAAGACATCCCACCTGCGAGCACACCTGCGCTGGCATTCAGGGGAGCGGCCCTTCGTTTGCAGCTGGATGTTCTGTGGGAAGAGGTTCACACGCAGCGATGAGCTGCAGAGACACAGGAGGACACACACAGGTGCCCCCTTTGCTCCCTTAGTGTTTGTGCGTTAGGAAAACACCTGAATTGGCTGTGATTTTATTATGGGCTGGCTATGAGTAAAATATGTAAATTTTTTGCTATGCAAAGTATAAGTCAGTGTTTGTC